>JANTPZ010143510.1:0-14253 GCA_025593235.1 Vachellia pachyceras | reverse complement strand
AAAAAAAAACTTATGAAATAAGTAAATTATGTATAATGCAGTATTTATTGTTGTACTCACATTTACGAAAGAAATTTCTGCCACGGCTTCACTAGGGAGACCTTTATATCCATTGAAATTATTTTCTAACTGCATTTTATTTGTCATGAATGAATGAACCAACTGATCTTGGAGCATTCTTAATCTTGGTGTCTCGTGGGTCTCTCTTCCCATGAACTGCAATTCTATCCAGGCTTATCTCTTGCATAACCATTTTCCTTTCACCTAGTGCCTACACTTGACAAAAGAATAATCTTATTAGAAAATTCATTGTGTTATGATGAAGATCTAGATTTCTCTTTGCTATTTTATCTTAGGCCACGTTTGGTTCAGTGGAATTTGGATGCATGGATATGGAAATGGAATTGATTTCCATATCCATGCATGTTTGGTACAATGGAATTGGCTTCCCTATGGAAGCCAATTCAACCAAAATCATGGAAATTGATTTCCATAGGCTAGCCCATGGAAATCAAACAAACTCCATGAAATCATGATTATACCCCTCCACATCACCCTGCGACGACGGCACCCCCATGAAGCTTCGTCTTTGTCTTCCTCTTCGACAACACAACCCAACGCTTCGTCTTCATCTTCGCCTAGCCGACGGTGACAGATCTTCATCTTCGTCTTCGCCCAGTCTTCGCCCAGTTGCCATCGCTTCATCTTCGTCTTCCCCAGTTGACGGTGACAAATCTTCGTCTTTGTCTTTGCCCAATCGTCTTCGTCTTCACCCAGTCATTGTCGCTTTGTCTTCGCCCGGTCTTCATCTTCTCCCAGTCACTTCATCTCCGTTGCTTCATCTTGGACGAATAGATGAGCAGGGGATGGTCGGTGCTGAGGCTTTGATGTTTGCAATGGAGGATTGAGGGAGCAATTTTAATGATAAGGGCATTTTGGTCCTTTACATAAAAGTCTTCATTCATTTTCAAAACATACCAAACGTACTTTTAAACTACAAATCCAAATCCATTTCCATATCCAAATCTATTTCAATTTCCATCAAAATCAATTCTGTGTACCAAATGAGGCATTAATAGTTTTCTTTTATGCCATTGCAGACTAGGGAAACTCGTAGATATTGTAAAAAACGATTTTCCTCACTTGGTGGATTCATCTATGAAGGTTGCGGTGAGTTTACTTTCATTTTTATATCTACTCATGCTGAGATGGATTAGTCTCTTACAACGTGATGAATCAATATTCAAATCCCCACTAGGAGTGGAGCGCACTTTAGCATCCAATAGTGTCTCAAATAGGATAATACCTATGCCTGTTAAAAAAAATTTTAATGGTATATAAATCCTTCCAATAATTATAATATACAATAAAAAATTGTACTAAGAAGGGGGTAAACGTCAATGTTGTAGTGCAACACAACATTCGTGTTTATCCCTCCCAACATTTCTGTCCAAACAGAGAGTTTGACCTCAAATTGGCATATCATTGACTAACTTATCCCTTCCCATGATGAAAATGCCCCAATAAGAAAATTGATGAGATAGACTATGCAGCCCATGCAGGTCTTGCTGTATTTTAACCGAGTTTATGAGGTTGAGGTGGGAGGTGCAGTTGCCAAATGTGGGCTATAAAATATCTTGGAGCATTGAAATGGGGAGACTAGAGATTTTTTTTTTTTTAATGATTGAACATGAAAGATAAAGGAAAGTGTAGTTTATATAACGTGAAATATTGAATATATCTGATGTAGCTTTGTAACTAGGATAGGACAGAGAGAAGAGAGAGAGAGTTAAGAGAGAAAAATAGAGTAGGTTGTGAGAAACAGAGGAGCAGAGACTGGATAATGTAACTGTATTATTCACAACATAATCGGGAAATGCAAGTAGATAGGTACATAAATTTATAGGCAATAATCTAATACCCCCCCGGCCCCACTTTTATAAACTCTCACTCTGTCATTTACAATACTATTACTACACAACAATATCCAAATGTGAATTGAATACTACAATAACAAGCCTTATCCCACCAGGCTGCATAGATCTCTTGATGACATTGAGCTCAATATGAATTAAATACTTGTATAATTTTCCTTTCAGGTCCTATAACTTTCCAACGTCAGAGCATTGTCATCTCGTCTTATAATCGATGCAATGGGGAACTTTTCACCTGTCGTAAAGCAGGTGAGGGTCTTAGTTGATGCAATCAAAATATAGAATTAATTTAAGCCTATTAAGTTTAATTTGTGCGCGAGTATGATTCAAGGAAAAACTTAATTACTGTTACATGTAAAAAAATTGCCTGAATATCCTCTCCAGTTTCCGGTACAATAATTTTACAGATAAGAGGTGGGAGGAAGCCTGATGGTGATTGCCTTGTCGTTGGAACCTGTGCTCGTGGCTTTACGGATAATTCAACTAGTGATGTCATATACAGCAGTTCATCAGTAAAATCAGTTGGAAATTCCAAAGCACAATTTTTCTGGGAGGTAATTTTTTATAATGCTATATTAAGAGTATATTATCATTATATGATTATTTAGAATGATCTTCCTCTGAAAAGTTCACAGGCATTTCCAGCTGGTTCAGGTCCCATGGATCGTACTACTTACATGTTCACTTATGTAGAACCCCAGCCTAAAGCCCCCAAACTTGAAGAATTGCTAGAAGAGTACTGGGATTTAATGCCAGAATATCAGGTTAGCTTTCTGATATGTCATCATTGCCTATCTTTTTCAAGGAAACCATAATATCATCTTCAGTATTATGTTTTGAGTGGTTGACAAATAGTATCATCTCACTGAGGTAGACATCATTATCCCACTCATTTAACAATAGAACCTCCTATAGTGAAATAGATAGAACCATACTTTAGTCAAGTTGTACTAATCTGCTTCATCACCGGCATGTTAATTATTATTTGCATAAAGCAAGCTATTAAAAGAAAGGACTAAATCTATTCTTTCTCGATCAACGTATAAATCTGCAATTCCCATTCTAAGCAACCGAACCAGAATATGGGCAATTTCATTATCATAAAACCATTATTTAGTCATTTACCTTACATCCTTCAAGATTTCCTTTACACCACAATACTTATACAAATAAAGGATTGTAATATGCAATTTTTACATGATAGAGTGTTTCACTTGACAATTTGGAGATACTGAGAGTCATTTATGGCATCTTTCCAACATACCGCAACAGTTAGTGAATTGCACCAGATTATCTAATATTCATAGGTTTTCATCATTACAGATGTTACTTTTCCCATCCTTCTTAAAGCTCTTGTGTTAATTCTGAACACATGTTAAAACAACGTAGCCAACTGTATCAGGATGCAATTCTTTCCCCATGTTGCACATTCATAATCTTCTTCAGTTATTGCAACTATAACTCAATTGCAACGCAACTTAAAACCACTTATCTGCATGACCAATCACTGTGGAAGCTTTTTGATGAGTTCACTTTATAAATAAAGATTGAGGTTTTAAGATATATAGTAGTCATTTAACAAGTTTCTAAAATCAAGTTGAAAATTGATTTTTGAATATTTGTTTCAGATGATAAGGAATATTTAGAACTTTATTTGACCTTCCAGGCACTGCGAGATGCCCCTTATGAAAATTGCTATAGTTCATAAAACTTGTATATAATATTACAAACCCCAAACTATCATATAAATTGTCTGTCTCCTTTCTCTGCTTATATCTTAACACGTTTCAATTGACCCATGGGTTTGTATTAGTGTTGTTTTTTTATTTCCTGCCAATGTTATTTCTTTCTTATCAAGTAATACTCTTATACATTGATATCCTTTTCATTAATATGCATTAATTTTCGTTGCCATATTTTTCGTTTTTTTGTTATTCTTGCTCATGAAGTAATACGCTCTTTCACATTGATATCTTCTTCATTGCTATGCTTATACCATTTTCCATTTTGGTACTTCTTTTTCAAAACAATATGAAACCTAACCCTGTTTGGTGGTGTGGAACAACTTGGCAGCCCGGTACCAGCTGCTTTTGATAGAGTTTTACAGGTAAATAACATTTTGTTTTAATTTCTAAATCCAATGAGCTAGAGCCATCAGTCAATGTGAGAAACGAAACATCATTTTATGTAGTTTGCTGACGCTAGTGGCATACAGTCACCTGTATCGTTTGGTGGTTTTGGTAGTTTAACCAGACACCTTGGAAGATTGTCAGAAGGTATGAAATTTTTCTTCCCAGATAATTAATTGCTTAATAATCCTATATTCTTGAACAAATGGAAGCAAGTTTCAATGTTTTGGTGAAAAGGTTTTCCTTGTTTGCTGCATCTTGAGGGTGAAATTATTCACCTGTTAGTTCTCTTTTGCTTGATGGAACTGCCTACCTCTATTTTTCAGTACATTATTAAACTGGTGTCTATAGACTCTGACATTAGGATAGTATTGCCAAAATGGTTTGTGGGATAGGTAAAAACCTTTACGCTCTAAGCCTCAAAAAGGATTAGTTTCAAGGTCAAAGTAGCTTCAAGACATCCTCGTGACCCACCAAAAAAAAAAAATTATAAGTTCTTTTTAACAATGAAGAGATAATATTCCATAAGGCTCAAAACCATCTGCTCAACTGTTCTCACTAGCATCTTTATCAGCTTATCTGAACCACCTTAATTTCAAAACCAATTAACAAATTCATTGCATATTAATTCTTCAATCAAGAGTTTCAAAAATATTAAAAGGACTAACATGAGTTTTTTCAAAGATTGGTTGTTGATAGAGCACAATAATGCCATGTAATCCATGTAGCCAAACCCACCTAGTGTGATAAGGCTTAGTTGTCCTTGTTGTTGATAACATGAGTTTATTGTTGTTAGAAACCAATTCATGAAGTCACAAATATTTAGTGACAAAAGCTAAATATATCTAAAAATAGGGGGGACCAAAATAGTTGGTTGAGCCTTAACTGTTGAGATTATCTGATTACCTTTCTACTTTGCTATAATTAAGGAATATGTGAAGCAATCAATGGTGACTATCATGACTCACACAACTTGTCTCTGCTTAACCCATACATGGTACCTTGCTGCTTTATAAATGGTCATAATGAAATGATTCAGCAAATATATATATGAAACCTTACTAGCTTTTGGGCATTCCAGCCAAACTTGAGCGCTTCATGGCAGTTTCAAAGAGCAATATCAGCAAGGCAGCAGTCCAATGTTTCCCCAGATTTTATTAATGAACTACTTTACGCCAATTTTGACTGTATGCAGGTAGGCTTGCCTCTCTAAATGTCAAGGGAAACAAATAATTGGGTAAATTGTAGTTTACTTCATATGTTTTGAAAGTATCTCATATGATTCTCCCATTGTTAGTTTCATTTCTATTTAACAGATAGTCCACTTCCTATGTTTAATTGTGACATGTATAACCCAAATAGTTTCATAGTTTTTGAAGGCTACTTCTTGAATGGAGTTAAAATTTTGAATTGTAATTGTCCACACAATCTATGAAATAACTCCCCCCCCCCCCAAAAAAAAACAAAGAAAGAAGAAAAGAAAAAAACATAAATTGTTTTTTTTACAAGTGAAATAGAGATTCAGCTACCACAAGATGGGGTTACTTGAATCATCCATAGGGGTCATTCAATTTTAATTGTATTTTTGGCTTTTATGTATTTCCGTTTTATCTAAATGTAAGTTGACTTGGTAAAGCTCATCTTTTTAAAACCTTTTTTAGAGGCTTGGAGATCCAGTACTACGACCATTTCTACAGTTTCATATATATGTATTGTTTTTTTGTGGATGTGCTCTATCAAATGATCAGATTGATGATATTCTTCCTGAATGATTCAATTTATTGACATTATTACAGGATGTTGTACAGTTTGGTCCTCTTTTCAAGACCTTAGGCCTTGTCATGTTAACTAGGCCTCAAATGCTCCCTTCAATATTCAAACAGGTAGTTCATGAGTTCACTAGTTACTTATTTTCTCTTCGTTTTCTTAGGATTTGTTTGGAAATACGTCTAGTGGACAGCTCCGGCACAAGCGTTGGTTTGGACCACGTGAGATGTGTTTAATACGTAAATTTTCATATATTGGGCAAATAGGAAAGATATATGTATCTGATGAATCATAATACATTATCTCCCTTTAGTTTTCTTTTCTGTTGCTTTGTGACTTCCTGACATAGCATAAACTTGTTATTGAGATCACTACTAATAAGGAAAGCAGATCAAGTGGTATAGAATTTTCTGTAGATGCAAGAATTGAACCAAACGGGTCTTAGTCCCTTTTTTTATATCATTAGCAATGAGCAATGACCAAAACTGCTAATACTAAAGCGAAAGTTACATAAAAGGGGAATAACTGTCTCATTTGCATGCAAGTTACATTTGGTGTCACGTTTCAGGTTGATATTCCTGTGCTTCTTGACTGGTCCAGACATTTTTTCATGCTTGGCTATTACACATTTCTCTCTACCTATGCTAGCCCTATAGTGAGGTAATTCCCTTCTCTAAGTTACTGTTCATCAATTTTTTGAGTGAACTGTTTTGTTGCTTCTTATGATTGAATGATAAGCATATGAAACATTTCTATTGCTTTTTTTTTTTTAATGCCAAGTGGAAGATAAATCACCTATAATCTCCAGTACTCTCATGTGTTGTATGTATTATTGCAAGGTCATTCTTAAATGCTCTACCTTCAGAGATGAGATTCAGGTGGGAGAGGAATCTTGAGTCTTGGAAATATGGAGCTGGACTTGACTACAAGCTCTAGTTAGCCGGATTTGGAGTGTCTAATGCCCCTCCTCTAATGCTCTTCAAATTTTTTCAATTTCTCAAATATTTTTTCTTGATTCATTTTATCATTAATTTCTATATAAAATAGATGACATTTTGATAGATTATGAGCAAAAAATGCATAACGTTTTGAAATCGGTCACACTATTTCAATCCGGTAGAATTTCCAAGTATTTCAAGGTATTCAAAAATATATAAAACTTTCAGAATCTAAAATTATGAAATATACCAAGAGTAGCAAATGGGTTAGATTAGTTATAGCAAATAAAAAAATTAAACTAACATCATATCAAAAGAAATTATAAAGTAACAATTACTGTAGCTTTTTCCTATTCAAAAGGACACTGCATAATCACTATTTTCATTTTATTTTCCTTTTTCACATAAATTCTAAAAATTATTATTTTTTATTCACACATGCATCATGTGGCGTGTATACTAGCTATTTGTTAATGCATTAAAATATGAATAACTGCATGGTCAAATTCGCCCTTGATTACTGTGTTGAATAAATTAAAGTTATTTGAGTAAATAAGGGTTTAGTAGAAAAATAATAAAAAATGTTATTTTAAGTTTATAAAAAGAAATTTAAAATGAAACAAAAAAAATTTCGAAATTGAGACATTTAAAGTGTCATCTTATTTTAAAAGGAGAAAAAAATTCTCGTTCTCCCAACTTTAAAGTATAAAGGAATTATTTGATCATTCAAAGTTCCAATCAACCAACGAGGATTGGATCTCACGGAAAAGGTTGATCCCTCACAACATGGTGAACCAAAATCTGAATACCCATTAGAAAAGGTGACAGCATTAAGTACTTAATAGTGTTTCAAACATGATTACTTCCAATAGAAAGATATATATACTTGGGAAAAAAGTTCAATCAACCCTATCTCACATGTAATGATGTAATTTTACATCATCTAGTTTGTACTTTAACTCTTTATTCTTCACATTTTACAACATCCCAAAATAGGTAGAGGCACACTCCAACAAGAAGACCTATGTACACTATCTCCTATTTCCACACTTTTCAAGAGAATAAACAAAATAAGAAAAGGGGGGGGACTTGTGTCAATCATAAGTTTTTGGCACCTAACATTTTAGACAGTTCCTTTATGATTGGCTTCTGCTTAAGATCTCCTTCTCTTTCCAAATGCCATTTCTTATTCATATCCTCAGCCTGCATACCCAAGTAATCCCACATGCTCATGCTCATGCTCATGCTCATGCTCATGCTCATGCCAATAAAGAACATTACATTGATTGAGAGAGATATGGTTTGGAGCTTACCCAAATTTTCAAGGGAGTTAATTGCTCTCTGATATTCTCAAATTTTGGCTCGACTGCATCTTTTCCTTTAGTTTTGATGTCATCAATCTGTCAAAACAATCAAGGCTTTATGTAAACAAGTATTTAACACATTCAATTCACGAACCCAAAGCAAAAGAGAAAGAACAACAAAATGAAAAGATGCAATGGCTCAAAACCACAATCCTAAGGTTTATATGGGCAAAGTAGCATAGAGCACCATGATGTTATTTTTTAGATGCATTCAGCACCCTATGATATTATTTTTCGGTTATATCCAACACCCTAAATCATAAACAACATTATGGTGTTTGATCCACTATAAGCATGATCAGGGTGTTGTTGGATGCAACTTGGAAATAATATCAGGTGCCGGATTCTCTTTTACTCTATTTTATATGCTTAGCGGTAAAGTGGAAAAATGTTAATAAAATAAATAAATAAATAAATTGGCTGAATGATTTCAAAATTTTAACTAATAATTACTAGTTGCATATTTCAAACCATCTTTTTTAGCTAGATTGCCAATCAATCCAGTTTTTTTTTTGTTTTGGGGGGGGGGGGGGTTAGTTCTACTTACTTTTTTCAGATCTAACTTGGAGGCTAGCATTCCAAACACCAATGTAGCTCCACCGAATACTATTGCCGTTGCAGCAGCAAATGCCTTTCCAACTACAAAAACCAAAATGAAACATAAGCACATTATAAAAATTGGCCTATAAGGGATACCCCAAAAGAAAGCTCAACACCATTGGCATGGTGCAACAAGCATAACATAGTTGAAAAAGGTGTCAATGTATAATTAAACCGATAAAGTAAAGAATAATGTAAAAGGCAGTCCAGACAAAAGGAAGGTAATTTTTCAATGCATTCCAGAGTCTAAACCTTAAACCTCCAAGCTAAATGCGTATTCCGAAAAGAAACCCAGAGACAGAGACTCTTACAACTAGTTTCACTAACACACACAAACTTATATCAATTCATAATTTGTCCAGGCAAATACAAAACCTCAGAAGATCAATGTCAACCTACAAGACCCCTCTAACAGCACCAACAATATCTAAATTATGTCATTGTTTATCTGATGCAATGAATCAGGCAATTTATTTTGACAAAAATAAACAAATCCTCCCTTCACGTTGCTTCGGACATAGAATTCCCAGATTCCATCCTTATCTGCCTCAGTTGTCAAAAATTTCTCCTACAAGAATGATTATAATCTAAATGACAAGAAGGATAAATCATCTGTAGGAATGCAAAACCAAATAACAGCTTTTGCCATATAACAGGACGCAAGAGAACAACAAAATGTACCATTTGCAAGCCCTTCAGCTGCAGCTTTTATCTTCTCCGGATTAATGGGTGTGGTATGCTTGTCTCGATGCAATTCATTAGCAGTTGAAGCCGAAACCGAGTTTGACATCTCAGGCAATTCCCATCTGCAACCATTGAGTTACAAAACATTATTAGCAACTCTCTTCAAACCAAAAACAAAAAGGAGCGTTCACCACTTGAAGAAGAGAAACAGAAAAGAGAGCCTAGAAAATGATTATGCACTAAAGCAATAAATTCAATACGTCTGCGAGGCTATGAAAACAAAATGCTAGACTTCAAGTTTTGCTGTACACATATCGAAAAGAAATGACCATAAATGCCGAAAAAATATGAAATCCAGCAGGGCAAAACAGAGCCACAGCAAAGACATTGATATGCAGGTAAAAATTAGCATTAATTTATTAAAAAGGAACAAACCGGATATGTATCCTCCCAGTTTCTTGATAAATTGATAGTGTCTACCAAGATACAAATGTGTGCAAATTAACCCACCAATTGTAGAATTCACCATTTAAATGACTCCACACATGCTGTGTATATTTCTCTCAGAAATGCATACTTCAAATAGTAAAATTCAGAAGAAATTCAAAGCTCAATAACCGGCATTACGTTTTTAGCATTAACAGACCCAGAATCCAGGTCGAAATCTAGAATACTAAGCAAGTGAATTTCTAATTACGAGCTACAAAATCATTCCCAATTCCCATACCGCACCAGCATCTAAATAGAGAGGAAGAGAGAACCTTTTGGGGCCGAAGGTGACTTGAGGGAGAGAAAGATAAGCTCTGAGAGGATTGAGAGCATCGGGAGACACAGAAGAAGCAGCTTTGGATTGGGAAGGAAGGACCCACTTGGAGGGATTGACGGGAGAGGAGGAGGATTCCAAAACGGTGTCACATCTGAAAACCTTGGAGGGCAAGGAGTGTCTGAGGACCTCAGGAAGCACGTCGGGGTAGTGTTGGCCTTCGTGCTCCGCCGAAGAAGTGACAGCGTCGAGGCTCTTGTTGGCATTGGGATTTTTCTGCACCAATTTTCCCACCGCTTGTTTCGATTCCTGGAAGAAATAAGCCGCCTCCTTCCCCGCTAACCTTCCCGCTAAGAAACTCATTCTCCACAATTCGGATCAACGATATATTACGGATCGCTCGAGGTTTTTCAACGGTTCGTTATTCGCGACATCGGTCTTTATATACACTGACACACACGTGCATACACACACGTACACGCGCTTGCTCACACATATCCATAGGGAAAATCTATTATAAACATCCCTTGAAATCTTAAACCTCATTTGCCGCTATAAATAAAAAAATAACATATCAGTAGCTATCAGAAAATAGGGCTTTTAGAATTTGAACGAAAAAACGAAACTCCCTTCAAAATTAAAAGGCAAACGCCAGAATTATACATCCTCCTAGTTTATTAACAACTCTTTCAAAACGAATGACAAGTGATAGAATGGTCAAGTAACTTTTCCACTCGGGTGCTTTTGTTGTTCATTTGAGTTGATTAACAACTTTTTATAGTATATTAACAATTCCATCAAACATAATGACAATATGTTTTATCCTTTTGTTCTATGTTGTTCTATTAAGTTCTAGAAAACAAAATTCCATAGTTTATTGACAATTCTTTTAAAGAAAATGATAAGTGATATAATAATTTTAACAACTTTTTCACTTGAATGTCCCTGTTGCTTCATTGAATTGATTGACAACTTTTTGTAGCGTATTGATAACTCATCAAAGGTAATGACTACTTATTTTATGCTTATAAGCACATTTCTATTAGAGTGTTTATGTTGTTCTATTGAGTTCTGAAAAACAAAATTTTATATTGTATAGACAACTTTCGCAAAGGGATTGTCAAGAGTTTTGTTGAAATTGGCAACATTTCTTCTCAAATGTCTCTTTTGCCTCGTGACAACTTTTTGTAGTGTATTGACAACTCCGTCAAACATAATAATAATTTATTTTATGTTTTTGACATTATTTCCATTTGGACGTCTATATCGTTTCACTCGTGGTGGACAATAATCTTTTCTAGCATATTGACAACTTTTTCAAAGGAAATAACAAAATGTTATCATGTTATTAACAACTTTTATACTATGGTGCCTCTGTTACTCTGAGTTGGTTAATAACTTTTCGTAGTGTATTAATAACTCCGTAAAATTTAATGACAACTTCTGACAATTTAAGAACAGTTTCATCTTTTCCGTCAATTTTTGAAATCATAGATTCCTACCTATACTATTTTTAACAATTTTTGATACCCACCCTTCATTTCCCTTATTCATAGTTGCAAACGGGGTTTCAAAATTTCAAGTGCTACTTTTCAAGGATTTTCACTATATATCGGGTCAAAAGAATTTATCCATACCCCTCGCATGCGTGTGGGTGTGCATATACGTGTGTATCAAGCTCTTAGAAGCTAGACCCATAATAAATTGGGAGAAACAAGGTTAAAAAAATCAGAAAATGAACTGGTTGAGGTAATATTTCATGGATTAGCGGGTCAGATCGGGGTTGACTCAAGAACAGACCGACTATATTAAAATAATAAAATTTAATTGAAAATAAAAAATATAATAATATTAATAATTATTCAAATAAAATTTAACAATAAATGATCTTACTTTTTAAAATTTGGAAAATGGAAAAGGAAAGCAAACAGGTATGAGGCACAAGTCTGATAAAGTGAGAAGTCAGAACTGCCTTGGTCTAAAATAAATAGGCTAATAAATGCTATGGTTACACTCATTTTAATTTTTAAAAAATTTACAATCAGATCCTAAATAAGAGAATTAATGAATAAAAAGTTACAAACATTCACAAAATTACCATAAGATCATATGATTAGCTAATGAGGTTGTCGTTAACAACCTTAACATCCCTCATTAACAACCTCAGCATCTATTCTTGAAACCTTATGGTAATTTTGTGAATATTTGGAACATTTCATTCATTAATTCTTCTATTCAGGATTTGATGATAAATTTTCAAATATTTTTTTTAACTTTGAACCATTTGCATCCTTTTTCTCTCTATTATGTCTACTCTCTCTGAAGGTCCCTCCTGTGAACACATTCGTCTTGAGAGCCACCAAACTCATCTCCTCTCCTCCTCCTTCCTCCTTTTTTTCTTCCATAAACTTTTCTTTTACGGAGGTTTTACTGTGTTTTCTGAGCATTTTTGCTGATTTTAAAATGACCCTATAACCCGTCCAACCCAACAGGTTATGAGAGTTATTACCGTTTCACTCTGGTTTACACCGCTTCTTGCCGGTTCAAAAAAAAAAAACAACGGTTTAAGGAATGACCAGGCCGAACAAGTGGCCGGTTCATCGGTCTCTGGTTTGAACCAGCCATTTCAACCGATTTTTTAACATTGGGGAGAACATAAAAGAAAAGAAATGCAAAGAAATATTTAGGTACTTTCCAGTGCCACATCACCTATATTCTTTCCAATAAAAATATTTTAATTATATTTTTTAGAGATCCCACAAATATATATTACAATTTGCTATGAAGAGGGAGAAATAATCAAGTGGAATTTATGGGATATGAGATTTATAAAATGGTATAATTGAAATATTTTCATTGGAGAATATTTGGATGATGTGTCACTTTGACAATATATAAGTATTTCACATGAATGTAATCTAGCAATACTAACTGAACAACATTGTCAAATGAGCAATATGAGTATGAATAACTTTTTTGGATGATTATATTCCTTCTTTGTTAATAATTTTTTAATCTTATTTATAAGTCATTTTTAACATATTTCAAATTGAAAGAGAAAAATCTTAAGCTTCATTCACTCTACCTTAAAATTCAATAAATTTTTTATTTTATCCCTATTTAATATACATTATACTTCATAAGAATGAAACCAACACAATAATAAATAGAACATGAAATTATACATTCGTATTATATAAAAAATTTAATGATGTAAGGTATAAATAAGAAAACAATTATTTCTCTCACTGCCCTATATATACTTCAGCTCAATTCATTTAATTTTTTTAATCTATTTATATTAATCATTGGGTTTTTATATTAAAGAGGTACGGCGTAAATAACTTTTTTAATGTCAAAATTTGGCTGAAAGAATAGAGGCACTGGTCATATATTGTATCTGAGGTTAAGCATAACGTGCCCATCTAGACTGGCAATAAAAATTACATTTTAAATATTATTTATAGTATATGTGAGAAGTGTTTTATCTCAAATTTTGTGAACATGTTTTTCCGATACTCATGCAAAAAACCTAATATCAATTGAACTAGTAAGGTAAGTAATTCTATGTTTTTTAATTATGAAATAATGTTTGTTGATTAATTCCTTATTTTATTATCAAACTCAATCACACACTCTATCAGAGTCTATGACTGTCATTATAATGACCAAAAGTCTATAAAATAATTTGAATTAAATTGTTTTATAAAAATATTGTTTTACTCCTAACTTTGGGAAGCTACTCTCAGAATAGCTTTTACAGATTTCGAGATAAAACCTAGGTTTTGGAGAATAGATTTTGAAAAAATAGCTTTTACAGATTCCGAGGCAAAACTTAGGTTTTGAAAAGTGATTTATGGGCTGGTTTGGATGCTAGGTTTGAAACCTAGGTTTCACAGATTCCGAGGTAAAACCTAGGTTTTGAAATGTGATTTATGTTTGGGAAGTTATAGCTTTTACAGATTTCAAGGTAAAAAAGTAAGAAAAAGTGGGTATGAAAGAGGAAAGTAAGAAAGAGAAAGAGAGAAAAAGTAAGAAAGAGGAAAGTAAGAAAGAGTAGTAAAAAGAGAGTAT
>JANTPZ010143508.1:515-16472 GCA_025593235.1 Vachellia pachyceras | reverse complement strand
AATCCCCCAGCTTCTACGCGCGCGCACTCTCTTCTGATTGGAGGCTTTTCGAGTTTTTTTGTCCATCTTAGCCACTGGAAAGCTCACTCACAAGCCTAACAGCTCCAAACAGTCCAACACCACCAAGACCGAGTTTCCAATTCCCTCTTTGATTACCCTCCTCAATAAGGAAAGAAATTTCCCCAGCCTCATCTTCTCCAAATTCGTCCTTATCCGCTTCTTCCATTTCATTTCATCGAAATTTCTTGCTCCTGTCTCCTTCTGGATCCCTCCCAACAACTCCTTCCGTAACTAGGGTTTCTCTTGAGGTCTTTGCTATATTTAGCTAAATGCTTGCAGATTTCCCTCAGCGTTTAAAGGCTAGAGTATCATGGAAAATTCTAGAAATTTTTAAACCCTAAAGTCAAATTGAGTACCGGTGGCATGTTTTACGGAGTTTTGTCCGGAGCAAGGAACACGGATGAATTTAGAGCAGCTCTAGGGTTATTTTTGGAATAAAAATGATGCCACCTAAGTAAGAAAGATTGGAAGATGAAATGAGGAAGAAAATATCTCCAAAAAAGTAAAAAGGAATTTAATGGAGAAAAGTTACTTTACCAGAGTAAGTTATAATCAAATCAAGTAACTGTATAGTAACTAATCCAGTTAGCCTAACCAAGTCATTAATGGCAAGACTTAATGTCAACCATTAGATGAAACTCGGAGGGCAAGAAAGAATCCTAGCCTTAAGATGAAACATGGAGGGCAAGAATAAATCTGAGCCCTTGAAATCAAAACTTGGTCACCAAGAAAAGATCCTAGCCACACATTCTTTTACACAAGATTTATATAAGCAAGATTCTCTCTCTTCCTCTCATTTGGCCGGTCATTCTCCTCCTTCCAAGAGAGAAAATTTCACCATGTTTGAGCAAGGAAGAAGAAGAAGAAGAAGAGAGCTCCAACAACTCAAGGTAACTAGTTCCCTCAACCAAATCTATACCTTTTCATACTCCTTGCAACCTCTTCTACCTTTTCATAGGTTTGTTTTCTTGAATAAAGCCCTCTTTTTGAAGATGAAAATTTAGGGTTCAAGAAATAAAAATGAAAAGAAGGTTTTAGTGGTAGTAAAAGGTTGCAAGTTCTTTCTTGAGTAGTAAAGAGTAGTTTGTTGTAAGTTGTTGGTTGATTTGGTTGTTGTAAAAATTTGGAAAGCTCAATATTATGGGGAGGTGCTGCCCAAATTTTCATGTGGACTAGAGGAAGATGTGTTTGAGTTATATATTGAATGGAAAGTGGTTTTGGCAGAAAGAATACACAAGCATACATGGACAAAGTTTGAAACTCCTAAAAACCCTCTTTGTTCTGTTTTTTTGGAAAAATCAAAAGAAATAGAATGAGTGGGATTTTAATGATTCTAATTTTTCCAATGGCTTTAGAAGGCAAATTTGTGTATGGTAAAAATAAGAAAATGATTTGTGAAGCTTTTGAAATCAAAAGAACAAGTTACAAAATTTTAAGGGTCTTTAAAGAGCAATATGTGTTATATTGAGTTTTTATGATTTTTCTTGCCTTGTTAGTGGCTGGAAATTTATGAGTATATTATTGTATGGTGTTTAGGAAGTAAGAACCCAAAGAACTCATTGGAAAAGTAAGCAAAAAGGACTCAAGTTTCAAGGGAATTAAAGAGACAAGGTAGCAAGACTATTAACTTCTTTTAAACCATTTTATGAACTTGTTGTGAATGGTGCATTATTCTATGATGTATAAACTTGTTGTTATGTGTATGATATGTGACTTTGATTGCTATGGGCATATGCATGTAATGTAAAGTTTGAACATGTCACATGTACTTTGATCATACACACATCTTGAAAAGGTAATATGATGTATGAACATGTCAAATCTTGCACATTCACAAGTTTTGTTAGTTAGTTTTGCTATTGGGATTTCCAAAAATCTCATTATTCCCCACTAACCATTTTAGGTCCAAGCTCAAGTAAAGGTAAATACAAAGTGATGGAGGATTAAAGAAAGCATGATGTTGCATTTTAATTGCCAAGTTTTTGGGAAGATGTTTCTTATACATATTATTATCTTATGTACATGTGAATATGCTTAGGACTAGTTGTAAACTCTTAAACCTCTTCACGATAGTGTGTATATAAGTATGAATGTATGTGTGATCATGGGAGGTGAGTGGTTAAGGTAAAAAGGGTTTTACAAATTTTGAAGAAAATGGTTAAGTTTTGGGAAAGGGTTTCCAAGACCCTAGAAACTGCCCTGTCTTTAAGTGATGAGGAAAAATATCAAATGAGGTCCGATTGTTCTGAAACTTTTCAGTTAAATACTAGACATGTTAAGCTTTAAAACAAGCCCAAGATCACTGGATTTGGATAATTGTGCAAAGTGTTATGGTTTTCCAAAGTTAAAAATTAAATCTGGAAAAATAAAGTTACCAATTGAATAGTATATTTTCATGCAATTAACTGTATCAATTGGGTCAAGATCTGAACCTGTGAGTATTTTTCCCTTATAATTCACTTCCTAAGCTTCAAATAGAAATTTGAACCACTTAATTTTGATTTTTTCAGAATTAGTTATAATTTTTCAAAGTTGGGTCAGAAATCTGAAAATTGATTAGGTGAACAGTAACCCCGTTTTAAAATTTTCAAGTTCATACTTTTGGTCAATTTAAATTATCTAAGGCCCAAAAATGGTTCAAGAGTGGTATAATATGAAGCTTGGGGGAAAATAAGAGGTGTCACACATGGCCATCCAATTTACCGAAATTTTTTTACATCAAATTTTTGGACAAAAATCAACTCCAAAAATTCTTACTATTAAAACATATAATTAAAACATTTAATTAAATATTAAAATAAGGGAATGGAAGCGGAGAGAATCGGCGTTTTTGAGAGTACTCCAACACAAAATTGGGCTCCCTCCTGCAATCTATCAAAAATTTAAACACAATATTAAA
Organism: Vachellia pachyceras; assembly: GCA_025593235.1. Lineage (NCBI taxonomy): Eukaryota > Viridiplantae > Streptophyta > Magnoliopsida > Fabales > Fabaceae > Vachellia > Vachellia pachyceras. The sequence goes on along the minus strand of JANTPZ010143508.1, from coordinate 13,513 downwards.
ACATATAATGACAAAACTACCCTTTAATTCCCCAATTCCTATTTACACAAATTTACTCGAGAAGAAATAAAAAAATTAATTCCTTTAACCCCATTTTTCCATCTTTAATATTTAATTAAACTCTAAGCTTTAAATAAAATAATATTTAATAGTAACATATATCAAAATATTAAATAAAAAAATAATCATAAATATGAAATTTCCAAGATATAACCAATCAATTTTCATAAAATATAACATGGCTAATAAAATAAAATATAATCTAATAAACTTTATCATTTTCAATTAAACTATTATTTTAATATGACCAGTTTGATCTCGATTTGACCCTGATATGATCTATTAATCCATAACATACTACCTTGATCGGTTCATTACTCAGTTCGGTTTTAAACCTTGGTCAAATGACACATATTAAGAAAATCTTCAAGATTTGCTAATCAAACTCTTAGAATATTAATACATTGATACTAATTTTGTAAGACGGACTTATTTGTAGCTTCACAAGTAAATCTTAGCAAGTCAAACTTCTTAAATTTACTAGTAATTCTCTATAAAAAAATCAACATTTTAATATTTACAAGTCAATCTCTTATATTTAAAAGTTAATCTTGTTGATTTACGAATAATTTTACATAATTTTATATTGGTTCTTCAAATTTTACTAATTGATAGATGCATGTACAGATCAACTTGCACATTGAGAAAACTTTTAATTTGAATTTAAAGTTTCTTTAATTTTCATAAGTATGTATGGAGCAGTAGTATTTACGTACCGTACGACGTGCTTGAGTAATGCACTTCATTATGTAAAATAACATAAACGCGTAAGCCTATCTTAGTTATTTTAAGTTAAAACTATGTGTACCAAAGCATTAATTTTACCTAACACTCAACAATGGATAGTTTAACATTAATATTGAAGCTAGTTAACTTTTCAAGTCAATTACAAAAGTTGCATGTCATGTCCACAAAAGAACCCGTGATTTGGACGAATCGTAAATGTGAGCGTTAGCAGTCCAACATCTCAACTAAATAAAACGGCATTTACAAGCGAGTGATAGCTTTATGGCATGTCCACGTTTACTGCTAACAAAAATCATTAATAAGTTAGATAGATAAGTCCACTTGTGATATGAGGCAGAAGTAATAGCAGTGGGAGACTAGGTTTGGCTTTTTTTTTTAGTATAAAATCTATTTCAGTTGCTTCATACATTACAACGCCTAGTTAATAACATGGCTTCCTTCCTCCTTTTAGTGTTGCTCTTTGCACTTCTCTCCCATTTGGGATTCGCCTTTTGGTACGACCCAACACCCAAGCATCCTATTTACAAGCCACCGATCTATAAGCCTCCTATTTATAAGCCACAGATCTACAAGCCTCCCATAGAAAAGCCACCGATCTAGAAGCCTCCTATTTATAAGCCACCGATCTACAAGCCTCCCATAGAAAAGCCACCGATCTATAAGCCTCCTATTTATAAACCACCTATTTACAAGCCACCGATCCGCAAACCTCCCATAGAGAAGCCACCGATTTATAAGCGACCAATCTACAAGCCTCCTATTTACAAGCCACCCATATACAAGCCTCCCATAGAGAAGCCACCGATCTACAAACCTCCAATTTTCAAGCCTCCCATAGAGAAGCCACCGATCTACAAGCCACCGTTTGAAAAACCTCCAATTTACAAGCCTCCCACAGAGAAGCCACCGATCTACAAACCTCCTATTTACAAGCCACCCATATACAAACCTCCTATTTACAAACAACCAATCTACAAGCCTCCCATAGAGAAGCCACCGATCTACAAACCTCCAATTTACAAGCCCCCCATAGAGAAGCCACCGATATACAAGCCACCATTTGAACAACCTCCAATTTACAAGCCTCCTATAGAGAAGCCACCAATATACAAACCCCCTATTTACAAGCCTCCTATAGAGAAGCCATCAATCTATGAGCCTCCTATTTACAAACCTCCTATAGAGAAGCCACCAATCTACAAGCCTCCTATGTATAAGCCACCACTTGAAAAATCTCCCATATACAAGCCTCCAATAGAGAAACCACCCATCTTTGAACCTCCTATTTACATGCCACCGATTGAGAAACCACCCGTTTAGCCCCAAGCTATGAACCTCCTGTTTACATGTCCCCTTTACAAAGCTATCAGTTTGTTGGCCACTTGTTTCGAAACCCTGATTTTGACAAGTCGTCTTCACATAAGTTCCCACATGTTATCATAGTTGCCATTTGCAAATCTTTATCGCCCATCAATTTACAAGGACCCATGTAAATGAATAATATTTGGTCTTCGCGATCTCAACTCTCAAGCAAGACATAACAATGGCTCTTAATTAATAATTTCGACATAGAAGTATGGAACGAGTTCATGAACATGAGCTTTCCAATATTGTAACGATTTATCATTAGAGCAGCAGGAGTGAGAATGAGAGGCAGTGTGCTGTGTTTTAATTTCTTATTATATAAAGTTATGATTTTAGATTTCATTTTTTGTTATAAATCTAGCTTTTATAATTTATTTAAGTTCCTTCCAATTGATATGCTCTGGTTAATTAACTCGAACGATTCTTAAAAATTTGCCACGGATCTATATTGGAAATTCTATTGCAAAGATCACATTACAAAAACCATCAATATAATATCAAGTTCGATATTCAAAAAGAAATGATGGATTTACTGATCAAATTTGCAATAGATTTTATTTTGTTGACGGAGAATTTGCAATCTTTTTTGTAACGAATTGTTCCATAAATATTTTTTTTTTGCCACAATCCATAAATGCTGCTATATTTTAGGGATGGTTGGTCATATTTGTGTAATTATGATGAGTCATGAAAAAAAAAAGGAGCGAGGGAGGATGACTTTTTGGATTCAGATTTGGTTCGGTTTGTTAGTTCTCTTGGTTTATTGCTGCTCTCACGCAAAGTTTAAACTGCTACAGCTATTATATGGAAGGTAGTATTACACACTCCCTCAAGTTCTTAATATAAATAGAAAAATTCTTTAAAATACCTTTAAAATACAAAAAGGACAAATCAGTTATTCGAATATACATAATTCAATATTGTGCTGCCGGCACCAATTTGGAATTCGCATATCTTAGGAATAGATCTCATTACACTTAATTCTTTTCTTCCAAAAAAGGGGCTCCCTTAATTAATGCATTTCCAGGTTAAACATATCCAATTACAACTTAAATATAAGGAATTCTTAGTGAAATATAGAAAATTTTAGCGTAAGCACATTGACACAAGTAGAAAAAGGTTTTTTAAAACCACGCAAAAAAGGTCTTTTAGACAGCACAAAGGTGCTATTTAGATAATACCGGTTTAGAAAGTAAGTACTTTATACAGTATAAAAAGCATAACTTAGACCGCAGCTAAAAGTGCGGTCTAAATAAAAAACTGAGGTCTAAAAAATACATAAGATTGGTACGAAACGAGACTTTGTGTGCTCTAGAAAGTTAACTTTCTAGACATGATTACTGCATGTGCCACATACAGTCTTAAAAGTTATTTAAAAAATTGATCGTTTCTCTTCAACCCCTTTTTTATTCACACCTGCAATTTACTCAAATACTTATTCCTCAAAATTAAGTTGCAACAATGACGCCAATGACAGCAGTAATTGCATCAAACAAGAACTAAATCACAGTAATCTACAAAATTACAAACATCATCCTTTACAAATCCAATTGTGACAGCTCATTGGCTTAACAATAACTACCAAAACATGAACTAAAATAGTTTCATAGGTTTAACACAAACGATGCACAAATGTTACCAAGTTCAGAACTTCTAAAAAATGGGACTCTCCTTACCAACACATTTTTAGTTCAAATATAGCAAACTACAACTTGAGTATAAGGAATGTCAAGTGAAGTATAAGAATTTTTCGCATATACAAATTAAGACCCTAGAACTTGCAAAAAATCATGACTCCCCTTACTAACGTATTTCCAGGTTAAATTCAGTGAATTGCAACTTAAGTATAGAAAATTCTGAATGAAGTATAGAAAATCAACACATGCAAATTAAGACCCTCAAAGCTTCCAAAAAAATGGAACTCTCGTTCCAATACAAATGCAGGTCAAATACATCGAATTATAACTTGAGTATAGGAAATTCACTCAAATGCAAGAAAAAGAAAGGTTTAATAAGTAAACTTGTAGCATTTTGAAATCCCAGATTGATGCCTCCAGTCAAGTTTAAAATTTTGTATATTCAAGACCATGATTTGTTATTTATATATTTTGAAGGTATTTTTGTGGATTTTCCTATTGAAAAACCGCATTCATTTATATAAAAAAATAGCAATTAACTGACCGAGGCAATTAATTTAGACCAAGGTCAACTCAACCATTACCAATTAAAATAGTATAATTTAATTAAAATGGGTAAAAATGTACATTTTAATTATAAAATAATATATTTTATTTTTTAACGTATATTAATGTTTTATAAAGTATTTATAATTTTTTTATGTTTAACCTTTCCCTTTTTATTTAGAAGGGCATGCACTATTAGCTTGAAGTTACAAGTGGGACGTAGTTGGAGCAACAGGTGTGCGGGTCTGCTAGGTAACCCATGCCCCGCCTATTGGGGGCACACGGGACCCGTGGCCAAACCCGTTCTGACTCATAACCACAGATACAGGTCATAACAGGTGGGTAGGCATGGGTAATGAGTTACCCGTGCCACCCAACACACCCCGAAAAACTTTCATAGCAAATCTGGATCAAATTTTCATAGCACATTGCTAGTCCAAACATGAAATTTTTGCCACTTCTAATAATCCAAACTAATCTACCATTACTTATAGCAAACCTAATCTAAACATGAAATTTAATTAGGCAAAAGCATTGCAGTAAGCTAGCAAACCAATCAAACATGATCACTTTAAATAATCCAAACATGATATACAAACATTGAGCTAAAGATATCCAAACATGAAATACTAATATAGCATTACACTAATCAATTATCCAAACATTACACTAATCAATTGACCCTTCATGCTAGATCTTGAACATCATCTTCATATTCAATTGAAGCCCTAGTTTTATTATCTTCCTATGCAAAACAATCAAATTTGTTTTTAAAAACATGTAATAAGAATGTAATGAAACAAAGAAATTTTAAAAAATAGAAATTTAATAGGAAATAAAATACCCATAACGATGTTTGCAATCTCATCAAAATTATCAATATCAAAATCATTGATCCTATGGGGTTTCTTGGAAAGCTGATTTTGTGCATATATGAGTGCCTCAGCCATCCTTGAAGATAAAGAGCTCCTGAAAGTATAAGTACTCAGCCCCCAGTATTGAAAGCTGATTCTGAAGAAACGGTTGAGACCGGTGTAGCCAATAAATCACGTGCAACCAAACTTAAAATCTTATATGCATTTCCTTTCCACCATGACAAAATGTCAAATTTTAGATCACAAAATGGCACAAGTTCAGCTTGAAGGTATTCATCCACTTTTGAAAATTTCCTCTACATTGCACTCTGCATCTACTGTGGCTAAAAACCTTTGGAATATAGAATTAATGGATGGCAATGCAATTTCAAGTCCAACCTTCAGAAGTAGCAAATTTTTCTCAGACCCACCACTTGTATTCTCTTGTTCTATTATTGTTAATTGAGATACAGATTCTTCACCTCGATGAACACTAGCAGAATACTGCTCATATAAGCGATACAAGCCATCCATTGTCTTCTTCAACATAGGTTCACACTTTGTAGTTTCACAAAAGACTTCTTCAAAAGCAACTTTGGCATATGTCAATTTGAACCTAGTATCAAAATCAATAATGGATTCATTTTCTCAGTTGCTCCCTGATATTTATCATACTTCACTTGTTTTCTTCTTGCCATGTCATTCAGCATAGAGGAACCACTTGCACTTGAGGTAAGTTGCATTTGAATTGCAATAATGTGCTAGAAACATGTGTTTGATGTTACATAATTCGATCCGGAAAATTTCAAAGTCATGGCATAGAACAACTTCAAGAAGACAAGAAACTCCTTTTCAATGTTCCAATCATATGCAATAGGAGATGAAACCATATTCCTTACATAAGAGAATTCATCATCATCGTATTCAATCAAGGCATAAAAATTTTGACTTGAATCTAATCTAATTTTCTTCTTGAAATAGTCCTTGTAATCTTAATCTTCTTCCATCCTTATAAAGACTTTGATGAACTTAATAAGACTCTCAAGCATAAGGTATGTTGAATTCCACCTACAAAAGAAAACTCATTTCAATTAAAATCATCATAAAGAAAGCTAGTTTCAACTTATCATAAAAATCATTTAAATGAATTACCTAGTAGGACAATCCAAGGTAAGAAAGCTCTTCTTCTCAACTCTCTCTTTCAACAAGCACTATAAATTTATGTTTCCTTGAAGGAGAAGATTTAACAAATTTGATTGCATGCCGGGCCAACTCAATGGAATGGTTCATTTCCTTGAGACCTTCTACAAAAATTAAATTTAATATATGAGTTGCACATTGCATTTGCATGAACTCTCCATCACATACCAAACCATCCCAACTCCTTAAACATTTTCTAAGGTTGCAATTGCTGAATCATTAGCAGAAGCATTGTCAACTAAGCACCTCATCAATGTTCCACTGGAGTAAGCAATCCTCAATTTTTTTGGCAATTGTGTCCCCTTTATGATCTTCAATCTCACAAAAGTTAAGATTGTGTTCTTGCATATTCCAATCCTCATCGATCCAATGGGTTGTTAAACATACGTAGTTGATGTTTTGTCTTGATGTCCAACAATCAATAGTGAGGGATACATGGACTTCGTAACTCTTAAAATATTTTCTTAAGAGATCTACTTGTTTAAAATACATCTTGTAGAAATCTCTAGAGCTGTCCATCGTGAGGGCATTTGAAATTTAGGTTGAAATTCTTGCAATATTTCTTCAAAACCTTCCCCATCCACGACTCAAAAAGGCATCTCATCCTTTATAAGAAATCTCGCAATAGCCTTTCTCCCTCGCTCTTGACTAAACAAATGATGTGTCAACGATTGATTTACACCTGAAAACAAACATTGCCCCTTGCTTGCTTTGTTTGGATTCTTTGGACACTTTTCCAAATGCGTCATAATGGCTTGGTCCCATTGTTAGAATGATTACTTGCATAATATGTATCGTACACTACTACAAAGTATAGTTTTTACTACTGAAATTCGAATCATTTTTTTTAAAAAGGGAGTAAAAAATGAAGGCGGTGACATTTTTGAAATTATAAGAACGGAGATGTGCCTATATAGGGCGCTAAAGGCTGCCTTTGGACGTCCTATATTTAGTATAGGGTTCCAAAAGGCACCCTTTGGCGCCCTATACTGATATAGGGCGCCAAAAGTAAACAGATACGACAGTTTAGATAGGGCGCCTAAATCCCCTTCACGCTTTAAAAAAAAGAAGCACCACCCCCCACTCGCTCTCTCTCGCGCGGCAGGGATAGGGTTTCCTACCTTCCAATAGTCTGCGCTCTTCAGGTGTTCACTAATCATGATCTCCCTGTAATTTAAGGTTTTTCTTTTCTGGGTCACCTCTTCTATTTTCTCTCTCATAGAGGTTGTCCTCTTATTCCATTCCTGATATATTTCCTGCATAAATGGATGCCCGTAAGAGAGGAAGGGTTGATGCTGGACCTAATGTTAACGGCGGTTCTGAAAAGTCCAAGAAAGGTCTGCAACTTAGCTTGCTTACTCTTCTGCTTTCATATTTCATTCTTTAAGCGTTGAAGGTTTCCTTGTGTTTTGGCGTGTCCCGTTTCGTTGTGTTTTAAAAGCATATTGTTTTCTGCTCATTCATGTTGTGGCGTTTCTTTCATTGTTGTCAGGAACAATTAACATTTATAATTAACTTATGGCGATGTTTGTGCAAGTCTGTTTTTCTTCTTTTGGGATGCTTTCCCTACTTTAATTGATGTAACTGAAGTTATTTTCCACTTCTTCGCCTTAATTTGACGCCCCCTTTAGTTTAAAATCATTAAAAAAATTAAGTACTTCAAAATTTGGCTGCTTCCAGATTCTTTCCTTCTTGCTTCAAAATTTGGCTGCTTCAAAATTTGACTCCAGAAGCGTCTATTGTGAATTGGCTCTCTCTCGCGCCAACACCTTTCATGCGGAACCTGAGATTTGGACTGACGATTTATGTGCCTTCGACCTAGGAGACGCTCGTCAGGAGCAAAGATAGATATGGGCTTTCTTATTCTTCAAGCTTTAGGAGAAGCAGACATTTCGACCAAGGTTAGTGGAAAGTGATTAGTGTTTTGTCTTTGGATTTTCCTGCTTCATTTAGGGTTAGATCTGGGCTTTCTCATTCTCTTCTCTCTTCCCCACTTCCTTTTGGATTTGTGTGTAAGAGAGGAATTTGCAATTATCTAGATCTGGGTGTGCGGTTGTATATATATAAGCTTTCATTTTTTGGGGTTGCATTTGATCATCTCGTTAGGGAACGATGGAGGCATCGTTAGGAAAGAAGATAAGGAATATTGCTGCTCTTCACAGAATCAGAGAACGATGGAGGCATTGTTAGGCATATTGCTGCAATTTTTTTTTAAAAAAAAAATGCCTACGGCGCCCTATCTCCGTAGGTATACCTATAGCACCTTTTATGATATAGGGCGCCGTAGGCCCTAACTTTCTACTCCCCTCACATATACGTCCCCCGAGAAAGGGCACCAATTAGGTTAAAAATAGGACGTAAAAAGTACCTTTTGTAGTAGTGGTAATATTTGCACTTCAACCTGTGTTTGCCTTTTCTTTATGTAAGTGGAAACCTTTTAAAATGATTCCAAATATCAGATATCCCTCTCCTTTTTGAGGTTGTGTTTCATCTACTTGTTCCTCATTCCTAGCTTCACTCTCAACATGTCCTTGCTTCTTCATATTGTTATTTCCAATCTCCCCTACATGATCAATCATATCTTCATCTTGCACATTTTCTATAGGAATTTGTGACATTTTCCTTATCAAAGTGCAAGAGTAAGCCCAAGGAAGAATCCAATTGCCCTTATCCATTATAAGAACCAGTTTAGTGTATGGGAAAACACAAATATCAGCTGTATGTTGAGCTCAAAACCAATTTCAGGACAGCCTATTATTCATAAGAACCATTGTGTTATATGAACAGCCTATTATTCATCCTATTATTAATGTATACATTATATATGGACTGCACAATACCAATACCATTGTGTTATATGAACAGCTAATCAAGAAATCCAATCAGAAAGTAAAGAAGGATATAGAGTATGCATAAATACAAGTTGCATACAACTTCAACTAATATTACAGATAAGAACAAATCAAAGTTCATCATTACAAGTTGAATACAAGAATAATTAAAGATAGACACAAAAATTATTAAACAATGATTTGGTTATGGGAGCAATTTAGTCAAATAAGATTAAATTTTATTATGATATAGATTATTTTATAATTTTATCTTATAGTACTTAGATAGTGACATGAAGGTAACCTATATGTTAGAGTAGTGTGTATGTGTGTGAATAATTGAGGTTCAGTGAAGAATATGGAAGGAGAGATAAGTGAAAAGGGAGGTGTGAATGGTACAAGTTGATGAAGTGATTATGGATAATCGCTTTTGTTTGCCATCTCTTATATGAACGGAAAACACATGAAAATGAGGATGAAAGTGAAAACTGAAAAAGGCAAACAGACAAGTGGCTTCCCCTACTAAATTGCATTTTAGCCTTTTCAATTCCCACCGAAAAACTCCCCTTCTAGCCCCCCTCCCCGTGCCCCTTTGTGCGGAATAAGGATATATTAGCTTAATGATAACTCTTTGATTTTAAGTATATTTGAGCTGTATTTCTGAAATATTTGAAGAGTTCTCAATATAAATTTAAATGATTCTAAGTTTGAAATAAAAAATCCATCCAATAGTGCATTATTTTAGAGATTCATTATTTTGAAATGATTTTAAGTTTAAAATAGTAAATTTATGTATTATCCTTGAGATTCATTAAATCATAGCAGATAATAAAGATTTAAAGATTTTATTAATCTTTATGTTTATTTTTATTTTATTATTTTGTGATTTTAGGGAAGCAAATTAGAGAGAGGACCTTGGTGAATCAAGAAATGAAGAAAGATTTAAAAGGAAAAGAAAAGGAAAAGGAAGAAGCAGGTGGCTTTGGTATTATATATATATTATATAAGGGAAAAACGGAATGCAACGAAGGAATATTATATATATATATATATATATATATATATGGCAACAACAAAAAACACGTGAAGCGGGGATGCTGGGCAATCAAAATATATATCCAAGGAGGGACTTCCAGAGGACAGCCAGCACCAGCACGCAGATACACGCTGGAGGAGACAAAAGAGAGGGAAGTGAGATCTGATCATCCATCATTGTTTTCTTCTTTCTTCTTCTCTCTTTGTTTTCTTATTCTAGATGCTTTTTCTTGAATCTTGTTAGAGATTTGATTAATGCCATTTGTGGTTAACTTTCTTTAGATCTAGAGTCGCTATGAACGGATTTAAGAATTTAAGTATATTTGAACCATTTATTTATATTTAATTTTAATTGTGTTTATTCAGTTTAAATCTTAATGTCTCTGCTTAGTGTCTGACCAACATTAAGTATGAATGTGGGGAACTAGATTAACCTCGGAAGGGGATTTAAATTGAACCTTTAAACTGAGTAATGTGAGATTAGAATTTATTCTAATTTTTTCCTTTAGAATAGGAATATACCTACGGGACTCATATAATCATATTAGAGTGAGATCATTCGAGTTAATACCTTTTGAATAGCTATTTAGAAATAACAATTTTATTTCAAAGAGGTTTGTAGATGATCGGAATATACTGCATCTATTTATACTATAGATTAATAAGTTAGATTTTAAATATATTTATTTGGGTAAAAATATGCTCTAAAACTTAAAGAAGGGATTAGCCACTGTACGTTGCTTCTATTAATTATTATCTTCTAGCGCATTAGAATTAGTAATTTCCTTCATTTAAATTTATATTTTCATTATTTGTATTTGATTTGCTCAACTTAAATTAAATTTAGATTTTTAGTGCCTATTTACCTATTAGATTGGGTCTCTGTGGGATCGACCTTAATTTACCATATACTCTTTTTGCGACCCTACACTTACGATGCATAATTAAATTTTGGTAGTATCACTTAATCATTCATCTCAAATTTAAGTCCCAAACTTGTAATTATCCTAACAATAACTGCGAACGGGTGACTCTTAAATTTTTTAATTTTCATTGGGGCATGTAGGCATCAGTGTTTTGACTCGTTCAGAAGGGAATCACTCGTTGCTTAGCTCAGTCGGGTGGATTTTATTCTTGGAAAGCCAAGAGGCTTTTGCACTCCCAAGCTAAGGGCAAGGTGGATGCTGGTCACACACAAGCCAGTTGCCTATGACAAAGTTTTAAGCAAATGCTAAAATTGACGAAGAGAAGCAATGTGACATCACGAATTAAACAAGGAAGAATCCTTTTAGACTAAACCACCGTTAATACTGGCAAACTCCATTATCTGTGTCGGTGTTCAACTTGACTTCACCCCCAACCTCCCCATTCATTCAATGTCTTTTACATTTTGCTATATTGGGGGAACAAAATAAGAAAAGGAAGAAAAAACAGAGGAAGGTGTGAGGCAAGAAACTTGCAGAAGTGAAGCTGCAGCTGGAGTCCAATCGGCTGTTGCAACTGCAATCGAGCCTTTGATAGTGGAGGCTGGAGCTGCAACCTAGCCTTCGAGGTGAGGCGACAGAGACAAGGTATTGAAAGGGAAGTTGACAGTGAGAGATTGAGACTTGGAAGGCGACAAAGACTTGGATGGCAACAAACGAGGCTAGGCTAGGGCACTGAGACATTGAGAGTTGACAAGGGAGTGTGGTGGGCCGCTAGCTAAAGTGAAGAACACTGTTGGACCGTCTGAGTGAAACACTGAAACTGAAGGTTTTTTTAATTAATGTGCTATTATTACCACGGGTAGCACAGGCACCATGGGTGAACCCATACCATGCTACGTGAAAAGACCTATCAGGGGATCAAAACAGATAGATTTAAACGGATATTTTTAAATGGGTCATAAGCAGATCTACGGGTTGATTTGCTCACCCCTAGGACGGAAGGGAAATTTAAGGGGAGCTCTCATGCTACACTAGTCTCCTTTCCTTTCTTCCCCCCTCTTGTGGCATCAGCAGGTAACCCAATAAATTATTTGTTTTTTCCCCTTAGCTTTTCACTTTACTAGGATTATTTTCATATTTGAAAATTCAACAAATCCTTTTTCTTCTCTCTCCTAAGTGAAGGCAGGAGCTTTCATCTGAGTCCTACTCAACGCGAATCACGGGGTGGGCATAGAGATCAAACATCTCAAGGCTTCACTCTCCCCTCAGTCTTGAACCTTCATCAGCATCAGAAAAGGATTGGTAGCTTCCTCTTCCTTGGTTCCACAAGCAGCACCGATTAGTGTCTTGGCCTCTTCGACAAACAGTGAAGGCAAGAAAGAAACAGGTGATGGACTAAGAATCACAAGCGACTGCAAACTGCGGCGTACCACAAAACTCTGGCATGCCATAGCGACTTTTATGAACATTGTTAAAACCACATTTTAATTTTATGAAATAAACCAGACCGAACAAGTGGCTAATGCCACCAGTCCGGTTTTGTGAACATTATAAAACCACATTTTAATTTTTATTAAAGTGAATTTTATATTAAGAACACAGAGACTAACATTCAAAAAAACTAAACGAGATAGAGGGGGAAATTTTGAAGTGACAACATAGAGATGGAGAAATTGCTCAATTTAGATTGGAATATCTTAGGTGTAACAATACAACATAATGACATCCAAAAGAAGAGAGTGGGATCTCTCATCCATAGTTACAGCTACTCATTACAAAGGAAAAACTACTCGTTGC
>JANTPZ010143506.1:1287-16365 GCA_025593235.1 Vachellia pachyceras | reverse complement strand
AAGACCTTCTAACCCTAAGCTTAATTGCTTTGAAAATGTGTATGAATTATGCATAACTTGTGTTGAAAATTTGTGATGATTGAAAGTGTGAATATGTGCTTTTGTTTGCTATGGCCATATGCATTTCATTGTTACATGTTGCACTTTTATGAATTCACACTTATATTGAAAGTTGACATGCAATTTTATAATGTGTGTTAGAAAGTTTTGCTACTGGGATTTCCAAAATCTCACCCTCCCCCACTAACCATTTTTAGGTGGAAGCATATTCAAGGGTAAGAAGGAAGTGAATGATTCTTGAAGCAAAGTGGATATAAAATGTTGTGGAATATGTTATGTACTTTATGTTGTGATGTTTAAAGTTGTAATGTAATATGTAATATGACTCGAGTATGTATTATGGACTTATGATAACTAGTATATGCTTTAAGAATGTCTAATTACATGGATTAATGTGGTTAATAAAAGTTTAGAAATCAAAGTGATAAGTTATGAAGTTAAGTAGGGCTGAAATTTGACAAAGTGCTGGAAGTAAAGTTGGTCATTTTTCCTATTTTGCCCTGTTAGAAAATAGAGTAATTGAACTTCAAATGAGTTGAAATTTTATGGAAAAATAGTTCAAGTTGAAAGGTTAAAAATGAGCTAAAGATCACTAGAATTGGAATTTTTTACAGAAAGTTATGACTGTTCAAAGTCGACGAAAAATCACAGAAAATCCTGGGAAAATGAAAAATTACCATATGAACAGTACATTTCATGAAAGAATCTATACCAATTGGACTAGTTACTGTTCAAATGAGTATTTTTCCCTCATAAAGGAATTTTTAAGCTTCAAATAGAAGTTGGAACCACTCGATTTCAATTTTTCTAGAATTAGTTATGAATTTTCAAAGTTGGCCCGAAAAATTATGAATAGTAACTTTCTTAAAAATGGAAGTTTTCATTTTGGTACCTTTTCACAATGTAAGATGTTTAAGGCCATTGATTGGTTCCAACTTATCATAATGGAAGCTAAGAGGGATAAATAAGAGGTGTCACATTGTTGTGGTATCAGAGCAAAGGTTTAGGGTTGAGTTTTTTTTTTGTAATGCAAAATGTGCATTATTATTTGTTAAGTTGTGCATTGCTAAATGACATGTTGTGCACTAGTATTCAATATGCAATGCTTTGTTATAGTAAATGCTAATTGTTATGGTATATGTTGGTTGCCTCTTATGATGATATGCTATTTAGTTCTGTTTCATATTCATGAGTTTATGAATGAATGTGATTAGCTAAACAATCACAACTTCACTATAATGCTCCATATATTTAGTTTTGTTTCATATTCATGAGTTTATGAATGAATGTGATATGCTATTTAGTTCTGTTTCATATTCCTATAATGCTCCATATATTCAGTTCATGGAGGAGAATTTGAGAATGGAGACTTTGCTACCTTCTGTGAAAATGGAGGAATCAATCACAACTTCTCAGCACCAAGGACTCCTCAGCAAAATGGAGTGGTGGAGAGGAAGAACAGAGTATTAGCAGACATGGCACGGGCAATGATGACAGAAGACCAGGTGTCACTAGTCTTCTGAGCAGATGCTCTAAGTACAGCCTGTTACATCTCAAATAGGGCATACATAAGACCTTCTCTCGGAAAGACACCATATGAGCTATTCAAGGGAAGAAAACAAAATTTGTCACATCTGCATATCTTTGGCAGCAAGTGCTTCATTCACAATATGGGTAAGGATAACCTTAGTAAGTTTGATCCTAAGTCTGATGAAGGTTTATTCCTTGGTTACTTAAATAGAAGTAAAGCATATAGAGTTTTCTTTAAACGTACTTGTGTGGTAGAGGAATCAGTGCATGTAGTTTTTGTTGAAACTAATCCTCAACCAAAATCTGATGCTGATGAAGAAATTATAATTTCAAAAAGTTTTGAAAATTAAAGCAAAGAAAATTCACTTGATAATCAACCTTCAGGATTTTGAAAATGACCAATCAGATGAATTTCCTAAAACTCCTCAACTAAAAGCTTGGAAATACATCCACAATCACCCCATCAATCAAGTGATTGGAGAGGTGAGTGAAAGTGTACAAACCAGGAAAAGATTTATTCATGAGGCTCAATTTTCATCTTTTATTTCAAAAATAGAGCCTAAGAATGTTGAGAAAGCTTTGTCTGACAATGACTGGATAATTGCAATGGAAAAGGAATTAAATCAATTTGAAAGAAATCTAGTTTGAGATTTAGTTCCCGGACCCGATGATCATCCAGTCATTGGTTCAAAATGGGTGTTTAGAAATAAACTTGATGAAAGAGGAATCATTGTCAGAAACAAAGCTAGATTGGTTGCAAAAGGATATAACCAAGAAGAAGGCATTGATTATGAAGAAACTTATGCTCCAGTGGCCAGATTAGAAGCCATACATATTTTACTTGCCTTTGCTTGCATTATGGATTTCAAACTTTTTCAAATGAATGTAAAGAGTGCTTTCTTAAACGGTTTTATTATGGAAGAAGTTTATGTGGAGCAACCCCCTGGTTTTGAAAATATTTCCAAACCAAATCATGTTTATAAATTAAAGAACGCTCTCTATGGTTTGAAACAAGCTCCTAGAGCTTGGTATGAAAGATTAAGTAAATTCTTAATCAAGAAAGATTTTGTAAGAGGAAAAGTGGATACAACTCTATTCATTAAGCATTCAAAGTTAAATTTGTTAATTGTACAGATTTATATTGATGACATTATCTTTGGTGCAACTAACGATGATCTTTGTCAAGAGTTTTCCAAAATGATACAAGGAGAATTTGAAATGTCCATGATGGGGGAATTAAACTTTTTTCTTAGACTTCAAATTAAGCAAAAGAAAGATGGCATCTTCATCAATCAAGCCAAGTAATTCAAAGAGCTACTGAAGAAGTTTGGAATGGATCAATGCAAAAGTGCTGATACTCCCATGAGTTTAAATGCACTCCTTGATGCAGATACGAATGGAAAGGATTATGATATCAAAAGATACAGGTGAATGATTGGATCTTTGCTTTATCTCACAGCAAGCAGACCTAACATTCAATTCAGTGTTGGAATGTGTGATCGTTATCAAGCTGCTCTAAAGGAATCCCATGCTGAAAATGTCAAGAGAATTCTCTAGCTAGTATCACTGGTCTTGGACTATGGTATCCCAAAGAAAGTAGTGGAGAATTAATTGCCTATTCAGACTCTGACCACGCTGGATATAAGACTGACAAAAAAAGCACGAGTGGCCAATGTCAATTCCTTGGTGGAGCTCTGGTATCCTTGTTCAGTAAAAAGCAATCAACAGTATCATTATCATCCACAGAAGCTGAATATATTGCCACTGCAAGCTGTTGTGCTCAAGTTTTATGGATGAAGCAGCAACTCCATGATTTAGGAATGATTTTCAAAGAAATTCCCATCTACTGTGATAACACCAGCACAATAAACCTCTCAAAGAATCCTGTGCATCATTCAAGGACCAAGCATATTGACATTATACATCATTTCATCAGGGATCATGTGCAAAATAAAGACATCAAAGTTGAATTCATTCCTACTTATCTTCAGCTAGCTGATATCTTCACAAAACCTTTGGCCAGAGAACAATTCATGAAGATGAGAAGAGAATTGGGAATGGTAAATCCCAATGAATTATAAGTATAATGTTGATTTAATATTATTTTGATGATTATAGCATTAGTAACTTAAGCTTCGGAGTATTTTAACTAAGTTTTGTAGGTGTTGAAACAAACACTTGAAGTCAAAACTCGAGTACTGAAGGCAAAGAAAAGAAGTGTTCAACAATTTTTGATGAACACTCGAGTGTTATGAGGTATTACATGAGTGTTAACTGCTTAATATGTTGAAATACTCGAGTTTCAGGTTCAAGTGATGACTTATGGAGAAACACTCAAGTTCTGGGAACCAACACTCGAGTACTGAGCATCATTGGAAGTCAAATACCTGAGTATTGAATGGAAGTAAAGGTAATACTCGAGTGTTCTATCTTAACACTTGAGTGTGGTAAGTTTTCTTAACTTAAGAATCATGATACTCGAGTATTGAAAGGTCAATACTCGAGTGTTGAAGTGATTTAGTGGAAGAGGACCCTGGTACTCGAGAATTCCAAGGTAATACTCAAGTGATAGCTCTTTTTAAAGAAAAAGGGGACCCCGATACTCAAGTACTGGAAAACCAATACTTGAGTGTTGGCAAGCAAAGCTCAACACTCGAGTACTCAAAGCTGATACTCGAGTACTAGCTTGTTTGTTCATCTTCTTTAATGCATTACTCGAGTTCTGCGTTACAACACTTGAGTGCTACGCCTATTTTCACTCAACACTCGAGTACTGAAACTCAATACTCGAGTGTTGGTGCATTTGAACTTTAAAACCCCTCTTCCGTCGTTCACTTGAACCTTAACCACATTTCTTTCAATTGAGTTCTCTTTGATTCATTCACCCAACCGTTGCACCTTCTCTCAAATCAATTACAAACCTATTCGAAATCACCTAACCGTCAAAACCCCTTCATTTATTCCATTAAAAGCACCTTTAATCCACAGATTTCCCGTCATTCATCATTCGTGCTCCCGGCATCCCGTGCTTGCTAAATATCACCAAAATCCCAATTTTCTTGCTCCCAAATCACCATGGCCTGTACCAAAAGAACCAAAGCATCATCCTCTGGCCCTTCTCAATCCCAATCAGCATCATCTAAGAAAGTGAGGATTATTGAGCCATCTATGGAGGAGGGAACATTTGCAGTCTCGGCTCAAAAATCTGTCTCTGGACAACCCAAGTCTATTCTGAAGGGAAAAGCTCCAATGACATCTTCATTAGCCCTTGTTTCTTCATCTACATAGGATTCAGATTCAGAAGCCGAAAGTATATCTCCTGGCAAGATGTATTATAGGAGCAGATTGATGTGACTGAATATATGGAGCATTATAGGAAACTGATTGAGATCAACATGTCCTTTTCCCCTGAGATGGTGAGAATATTTTACAATAATATGAAATCAAACTCATTAACAGATGACAAGGGAAAAATCATTCATCACTCTATGGTCACTAAGATTAGAGGTGTAGACATTAGCATCACTGCTGATGATTTAAATAGCTATCTTGGATCTCATGATTATGATAAAAAGTTGAAAGATTTCTCTTAGAAAGAGATGTATGAGTTGTTGAGACCTGGAGAAGAGTATCTAGGCAATCTGTGTTTTGATCCAGCCTCTATGCCAGTGATACAGAGGACTATTCACTACATCTATTCTAGATGTTTAGTGAATAAGAGTAAAAACTATACTTACTTGGCTCATGGAGATTATCATTTTGGCATCTATAATGGCTAAGGAAAAGAGGAATATTGGCCAGCTAGTGTTTAATGAGATGTGGAGATTTAGATTGTCTAACTCCAAAAGGATGACAGTACCATACCCTTGCCTCATTTCTCGAATTCTTGATATTCATCAAGTTTGGTATATTGTGGAAAAGATAGAGAATCCCATTATGTTTGCTGCTCAGTACTTCCACAGAATGAACATAGATGTGGTAAAAGTTCAGTCTCAGCCAGTGAAGAAAAGGCACATCCCGAGGACAGGATGAGGCTCAGTTATCTGCTCCACCTCAGCCATCCGCTACTCCATCCTTTGCTCAGGTTGCTGTATAATCTTACTTGGAGACTGAGTTTAGGAGGATAACAGAGACCTTTGTCACTACATTCTAGGGTCAGACTCAGAACTATATCAAGGATGTCCTCTAGGCTGCTAATGACTACTTCTCAGGAAAGACATTAGATGCGGCAGTCACATCCTTGTCTAAGGACTTGATCACTTTCAGAGATGTCTGCTTGGAGAGGTTTGATGCTTTGCAGAGTTCAGTGGCTGGCTTGGATAGCAGGGTAATATCCATAGAGCAGTTTATAAGAACTCACAGGCCTCTACCTCTGCTTCTCCTCCTCCAGCTCTTTCTCCTCCCTCTGATCCTGAATATGCTAATGATGTTCTGGCCATGATTGACTTTTCATCCTCCATCTTGCATCTAAAATCTCATCTTATTCCTACACCTCCTGTGTCATCCATACCTCCCTCAGATCTTGTTGATGATCCTCAGCCCACTCCTGTTTTAAAGCTTTCATCTGATCCTACTCCCTCTTCTCAGTCTTCATCCCTTGTATGATTGATGACAAAAAGGGGGAGAAAAAAATCAGATGTGCTTCTGTTATGTGCTTTTGATATTTATGTTTGGTATTTGGTTACTTATGTTTTATGAACAGTCACTTTATGAATGATATTATGATTTCAGGCATTATGATTTCAGGCACTTTATTATGTTCATGGCTTATGGATTCTTTGAAAATTTAAGCTCATAATTCCTCATTCTGATTTTATAAATTTTTTGTAATCATCAAAAAGGGAGAGAATATTGATGCCTTATTTTGATGATAACAAAATGATTTCAGAAATTATAAAGCTTAAATTGTTGATGATTAAGTGTTCTTGGTGAAACACTCGAGTTCTTTGATCAAATCATTAAGTTCGTGTGAAAGTATTGAGGATACTCGAGCACTGTGCTTTAAAACTCGAGCATCAAAGCTTTTTCATGAGTTAAAAATCAATACTTTCAAGCAACACTTGAGTTTTCATTGAAATTGTTGATAATACTCGAGTCATGAATTGTAACACTCGAGTATTGTGAGTTAAAACATTTTTGAGAATCAACACTTTGAGTGGAAACTCGAGTATTAAGTGAAAGTGTTACAAACACTCGAGTAATGATTTTGAATCACTCGAGTATTGGTGTTAAAATGTGTTATGGTAGAATACTTTCATGTGAAACTCGAGTATTAGTGTTGAAGTATTGACAACACTCGAGCATTGTGTTGTAATACTAGAGTATCATGACATTTTTTCAAAACAATACTCAACACTCGAAGCATAATACTCGAGTTACAGATGGAAGTATTGGTAACACTCGAGTATTGAGTTTGAATACTCGAGTATTTAGCCAAAACACTTTAACTTGAAACAGTACACTTGAGTTGTGAAGGGAGTGTTGTAAACACTCGAGTGTTAGCTTTCAACACTCAAGTATCGGGCAAATTTTCAAAACGTAGGGCAACACTTCAAACACAACAGTCGAGTATTAATTTTTTGAATATTCGAGTATCAAGCTCCATTTATTCTAAAACACAACACTTCCATCCTAACACTCGACTAATGGCAAGAACATAACAACACTCGAGTAATTTGATTCCAACACTTGAGTATTGTGACATTTCAAAAGACTTCACTTCAAGTTTATCACTCGAGTAGCAGCTAAAAGTATTCCTAACACTCGAGTACAAGAGTTTCAACACTCGAGTATTTGCACTGAATTTCAAAAACTTCTGCAACACTCTCAGCAAACACTCGAGTAACTTTAAAAAGGTTGTGAACCTCAAGTATTGTCTCAAAATACTAGATTGGTGATTTAGAAAGTTTCAAAATTTCAAATCTACACTGGTTTCACTGTCCAACACTCGAGTATTGCAAAGGGAAACTCGAGTGCTGCTTTCTCTGACACATTTCTGCTATGACAACGAAGCCTATTGATCTCCGAAACTTTCCTATTTCATGTCTATATTTTTTAAACGTTACCTGCCCTGATAAATGCCTTGCAGAATATTCATTAAACAGGTCAGGCAGTCCGAGGAATAAAGACGAGCATTAATGAACTTCAGTGCAACTGTCAAATCTCAGCATTAATGGAGCATTTATACGTTCAACAACCACAACCGATGATAGCAACGGATACAAGCTTCTCTCTAAAGGATATTCAATTCTGAGTAACAGATATATTTTGATTACTCCTCTATAAATAGAAGAAGCTTTAAAGACAGAAGGTGACTGCGATTGAATTTAATATACGCCATTACTGCGTCAACAATCTTCTGTCACTACTTTGAATATTTCTCCTAAGCCTCATTGTTCTTTATTCACTCTTCAAGAGAGTTTTGTATCATTCAATTCTTTTGTAAATCTGTGAGATATTCAAGGTCGGGACCTTGAATTTGTTGGGTTGAGATTTGGTCAGAAAACAGAGAGTGTGAGACTCTGTTTCATTGCATATTGTAAGGGGGAGTGTGAATCTCAATTGTAAAGGCTGGTGAGCCTGATTTGTTGATGAGTAGTGGATTATAAA
This sequence comes from Vachellia pachyceras, assembly GCA_025593235.1. Taxonomy (NCBI): domain Eukaryota; kingdom Viridiplantae; phylum Streptophyta; class Magnoliopsida; order Fabales; family Fabaceae; genus Vachellia; species Vachellia pachyceras. The sequence goes on along the minus strand of JANTPZ010143506.1, from coordinate 8,166 downwards.
GCTCAGAGGCGTTCTGAGGACTGAACGTAGGTTAGAGGGACCGAAGCAGGATAAATCTCCGTGTTCATCTTCCTTTTACTTTTTCTGTGAATTTACTCTTATTTGGATTTAAGTGTAAAAGTTTGTTATCTGACCAATTCACCCCCCTCTTGGTCGAATTCTATTCTAACACAGACCACCAGCTTTTAACAGCCAGAAATTCTCATTTTAGAAGATTAAGTTTCAAAACTTTATCCTAGCCACTGATTTTGTTCTATGGGATGTTTTTTAAACAGGAAACATCATTCCAATGAAAAAGGACAAAGATCAACTGGTTCCAAAGCCGAAAGTAGAGTTCGATAACAAGGACAAAAAAAGATGTTGTTGAATAGAAAAATTGTCCTAATGTTACAAGCTGCACTAAATGAAGATGACTTCTTCAAAGTGTGCACCTTACCTTCTGCAAAGCATATATGAGATGCATTAGAAATAGCTTACGAAGGAATTGAAGCAGTGAAAGAAAGCAGAGTCAACATGTTGACTACAAAATATGATTTACTCAAGATGAGAGATGAAGAAACCATTGCTGAATTCTAAATGCGTCACACACATATCATTAACAAATTGGCAGCCCTTGGCAAAACATATGATCAAAACTCTCAAGTGAGAAAAATCCTAAATGTTTTGTTTAGCAAATGGAAAGCCAAGGTCACAGCCATAGAAGAATCTCGTGGAGAATCAATGACTTCAGTAGCAGCTCTTTTTGGAAGTCTTGTTGAGTATGAAAGCAAGGAGAAATTCAAGAAGGAGCTGTCAAACATTGATGAGAAAAAGAAAAAGGGGCTGGCTCTCAAAATCATTAAGGAGAAAGAAAAGGAGCCTGAATCAGAGAATGAGGAAGAAGATGTGGAGGATGAAGAACTGGCAATGGTCGTCAGGAGTTTAAACGTATGTACAGAAAAGATCAAAGCTTCCGAAGGCCACAAAAAGGAACATCAAGCAAAATCATATGTTATGAATGCAACAAGCCTGGATATATGAGAGCTGATTGCCCACAGCTAGCTACACAAAATAAAGAAAAAGAAAATAAAAAGCCAAAATTCATCAAGAAGAAGAAGGCCTAAGTCTCAGGCATCTGGGGTGACAGCTTAGATGAAAAAGAGAGTGAGGCAGAGGAAGAAGCCAATTTTGTTTTATGGCTCAGGATGAAGAAAGTGACACTGAAGAGTTAATTGTTGAACATAGCTATGATGAATTACGTCAGGAATATGATGAAATGCATATTGAATTACTTAAGTTTGCTAAAGAATTGTCTTTTCTGAGAAAAAGAGTCAAAGAACTTGAGAAACCAGCTGAAACACCTGTTGCCATTAATGTTTGTTCAAAATGCAATGTTTTGAAAAATGAAAATGAAAAATTATACAAAAATCTTCAGAAATTTACTCAAGGCAGTGAGATGCTTCAAGTAATCTTGAAAAATAAAAAAGTTACGAATGATAGAAGTGGTATAGGATACACTTCTCAAAATGATTTACATAAAGGAAAGAAAAGCATGGCAACAAGAGTTATTTGAACTACTTTCAAAAATCTGTTCATTCATCAGAACTATTTGCATTTTGTAACTATTGTAATAGAAAAGGTCATCGAATTAGAAATTGCTATTTCAGGAAAAATAAAGCTTTAGGCATTTATAAATGGGTACCAAAAGGAACTTATGTTCCAAAAGCACCTAACACTAACCCAAGAGGACCCAATAGAACTTGGGTACCTGAAACTGTCAAATGATTTCTACACATGTTTGTCTTAAAGCATCCAAAACAAACAAGTGGTACATTGACAGTGGATGCTCAAGACATAACAGGTGACAAAAGCAAATTTTTCAGCCTGAAAGCCACGGATGGAGGAAAAGTAAGCTTAGGAGGAAATCAGTCAGGAAGAATTACAGGAGTTGGAGAAATAGGTAATACCAATGGAGCTTCTGTAAAAGATGTATATCATGTGGAAGGACTTTACCACAATCTTCTCAGTGTGAGTTAGAGCACATACAAAGGAAATTGGGTGATATTCGACTCTGAAGAATGCTTCATCATCAACAAGAAAGATCTTTCAATCAATAAAGAGAAGCTGAACATTCAACTCAGAGCCCCAAGAGATGGTAACTGCTATACTATTGAACTAGAAAAGAATTTCACTAACTCTTGCTTAATTAGTCAAGCTAATGAAACTCAATTGTGTCATAAACGATTGGCTCATGTAAACATGCATCAACTTGACAAATTAATCAGAAATGAACTAGTTCAAGGGCTTCCAATACTTAAATTTAAAAATGATTTGGTCTGTGATGCTTGTCAGCTAGGAAAACAAACCAATTCATCCTTTAAATCTAAATCAAAACTTTCATCTAAAAGGCCTCTTGAACTACTTCATATGGATTTGATGGGTCCAGCTAGAATGAAAAGCTTAGGAGGAAATTTATATAATCTAGTGATCGTTGATAATTATTCCAGATTCACATGGACCTTCTTCTTAGCTTCTAAAAATGAAACATTTGAATTATTCACCATTTTTACTAAAAAGGTCCAAAATGATAAAGGTATGTCTATTATTTCCATTAGAATAGATCATGGAGGAGAGTTCGAGAATGGAGACTTTGCTGCCTTTTGTGAAAATGAAGGAATCAATCATAACTTCTCGACACTAAGGACTTCTCAGCAAAATGGAGTGGTAGAAAGAAAGAATAGAGTGTTGGCAGATATGACCGGGCAATGATGACAGAGAAGTAGGTGTCACAAGTCTTCTGGGTAGATGCTCTAAACACAGCTTGCTACATATCAAACAGAGCATACATAAGGCCATCACTTGGAAAGACACCATATGAGCTATTTAAAGGAAGAAAATCAAATCTGTCTCATCTTCATATCTTTGGAAGTAAATGCTTCATTCATAATAACAGTAAGGAAAATCTTGGTAAGTTTGATTCAAAGTCTGATGAAGGTTTATTTCTTGATTACTCAAATAGGAGTAAAGCTTATAGGGTTTTTAACAAAAGAACATGTGTGGTAGAGGAATCTGTGCACGTAGTGTTTGTTGAAACTAATCCTCCTACAAAATCTGATGTTGATGAAGAAATTCTTATTTCAAAAGGTTTTAAAAATCAAAATAAGGATAATTCAACTGATTGTCAACCACCTCAAGAGTTTGAAACTGAACAATCAGATGAATATCCTCAATCTCCTCAACCAAGATCTTGGAAGTATATCCGCAATTACCTCATCAACCAAGTGATTGGAGAGATGAATGAATGCGTATAAACCAGAAAAAGATTTATCAATGAGGCTCAATTTTCAGCTTTCATTTCACAAATAGAGCCTAAGAATGTTGAGTAAGCTTTGACTGACAATGATTGGATAATAGCTATGAAAGAAGAATTAAATCAATTTGAAAAAAATCAAGTTTGGGACTTAGTTTCCAGACCCAATGATTATCCTGTCATTGGTTCAAAATGGGTGTTTAGGAATAAACTTGATGAATCCGGAATCATTGTCAGGAACAAAGGTTATAATGATTGGTTGCAAAAGGTTATAATCAAGAAGGAGACATTGATTATGATGAAACTTATGCTCCCGTGGCTAGATTAGAAGCCATTTGTATATTACTTGCATTTGCTTGTTTAATGGATTTCAAATTATTTCAAATGGATGTCAAAAGTGTTTTCTTAAATGGTCTTATCATGGAGGAAGTTTACGTTAAACAACCTCCAGGTTTTGAAGATATTTTTAAACCAAATTTTGTTTATAAATTAAAGAAAGCTCTTTATGGTTTGAAGCAATATCCTAGAGCTTGGTATGAAAGATTAAGTAATTTCTTAATAAACAAAGATTTTGTTAGAGGAAAAGTAGATATAACTCTATTTATTAAGCATTCAAAGTCAAATATGTTAGTTGTACAGATTTATGTTGATGATATTATCTTTGGTGCTACTAACAATGATCTTTGCCAAGAATTTGCTAAGATTATGCAAGCAGAATTTAAGATGTCCATGATGGGAAAGTTAAATTTCTTTCTTGGACTTCAAATCAAGAAAAGGAAGAATTTCATCTTCATAAATCAAGCCAAATATCTCAGAGAGCTACTGAAGAAGTTTGGAATGGATCAATGAAAAAGTGTTGACACTCCTTATGATGTGAATGGAAAGGATTATGATATTAAACAGCACTCCTTGATGCTGATGTGAATGGAAAGGATTATGATATTAAAAGATACAGGGGAATGATTAGATCCTTACTTTACCTCATAGTAAGTAGAGCAGACATTTAATTTAGTGTTGAAATGTGTGCAAGATATCAATCAGCTCCAAAGGAATCACATGCTGAAATGTGAAAAGAATTTTCAGATATCTAGCTGGGACTATTAACCTTGGAATCTGGTATCCAAAAGGAGCAAATGATCAATTGATTGCTTGTTCAGATTTAGATCATGCTGGATATAAAACTGATAGGAAAAACACAAGTGGCCAATGCCAATTTCTGGGAGGTGCCTTGGTTTCCTGGTTTAGCATAAACCAATCCACTGTGTCATTGTCATCAACAGAAGCTGAATATATTGCTGCTGCAAGTTGCTGTGCTCAGGTTTTATGGATGAAGCAGCAACGTCAGGATTTGGGAATGGTGTCCAATGAAATTCCTATCTATTGTGATAACACCAGCACCATCAATCTTACCAAGAATTCTATACATTATTCAAGAACCAAGCACATTGATATAAGAAATCACTTCATCAGGGACCATGTGCAAAAGAAGGATACCAAAGTTGAATTCATTCCAACACATCTCCAAGTGGCTGACATTTTCACAAAACCCTTGGCCAAAGAACAATTTTTGAATGTTAGAAGAAAATTGGGAATGGTAAATCCCAATGACTTGTAAGTATAAAATTGTTTACAATGTTAATTTAATATTTTTTTGATGATTAACAATTAATAACTTAAGCTTTCGAGTGTTTTATCAAAGTTTTGCAGGTGCATTGAATAAGCACTTCTAGCACAGGAAGCATAAACTCTCGAGCATTAATTCAAATTTTTAAAGTAAAAGTTGGAATATGTAATATCCACCCTTTTCTGTAAGCCGACATAGAGGCCAAATCGATAGTTATAAGATAAGACAAGGCCCAGAAATAAAAGCACAAAAGGAAGAGATGTCGGTGGACCAAAAAGAACCTGGTCTATTTAGTCCTAAGGCTTTGAGATTCTAAGAATGTAAGCCAGGGACATAAATGCTATTAAGTATAAAGACCAAGGGCAATATGGTTATGGGATAAAAGGGCTAAACCAGTAATCAAAAGTCAAGTCAGAACCCACGGATAGAAAGTACGGGAAAAGTTGATGCTGTTGGGCCGGAAGTCGCAGAATCAGATTTGGCCTGGTGAATGGAAGTCGGTAGGAACTTTAACGTTAAGTGTGCTCACCTTGGAGAAATTTTAGGATGGGTGACCTCCTGGTAAATTACCACAGGAAGCAGAAACCAAAAGATCAAGGGCCAAAAGGTCAAGGGGAAAATGGGAATTTATGAAAAGTTAGACTGTGAAAGGGTATTTTGGTCATTTGACAAAGTCAAAGTCAAAGTCAAAAAGTCAAACAGTTGACCAAAAATCAGAAAAATTCACAAATACCCAAAAGATAGAGCAGAACTCACTGATTACCAGAGATTCAACCGATTGTTGAAATTCGGTCAGGATAAGGAATTATGAAATTTTAAAGATTTAAGGTTGAAAATATTTATTTAAGGTATCAGGAGTTCTCTAAGACAAAAAACCAGAGTCTAGAAAAATTCAGTGAATTTTATAGTATTTTACAAAATTATTGCCCAAAGTACGATTAAGGCGATTTTCCCGAAAATGAGGAAAAAGGCCCGAAAATCCCCAAAAATACAATTTATTACAAAAATTAATTTGGGACAAATTAGAAGGTACTTTGGGGAAATATGAAGGGCTAGAATATCAATGGAAAATATGAAAAATTATAAGGCTCTAAAAATGATTTATTCTAAAATTGTTCGTTTTTAGGATTTTTCGACGGGATAAAATAATCCAGTTAATTTTGGATGGATTAAGGGACAATTCGAGGATGATGATTTGAAGATATTTAAGAGGGAATTATGGAGATTAAATGAGGAAGAAAACATCTCCAGAAAAGTAGAAAAAGATTTATTGGAATTAAGTTACTTTTATCAGTGAAAGTTGTAATTGGTAGAAGTAACCGAATGGAGTTTGGTTTGGTTAGAGTAACCAAACCCCAAACAGATTTTTTCTTCACCATGTGCAGCCATAATGATGCCATTTAAGTGACCAATGAGAGGAAGGATAGTGTCACACATGTGGGTTAATCTTAGCCCTTAAATTTCAAGATTTAATCTTATCCTTCCATACCATTTAACAAGTTTTATAAATCAAGTCTTCCATCCATTTCTCCACCATTCCAACTGAAATTTTCCAGCTGCAAAGGAGAGGGAGAGACACTATTTTCAAGCTTGAAGAAGAAGGAGAAGTGCTCTTGAAAATCAAAGGTAAAAGAGCTTACCAACCAAACCTATACATCAATCTCTTCCTCTCAACTTCCTCTACCTTTCTATCGGTTTAGATTTTTGATTTTAGCTCTCTTTTGGTGGCTGGAAAGTTAGGTTTCATGAGAGGAAAAATAAGAAAGAGAGGGATTTAGAGGAAATAAGTGGTTGCAAAACACTCCTTGCATGTTAAGGAGAAGATTGATGTATATATTGCTTGGTTTGATGTTTGTATGAAATTTTGTAATCTCAAACCCTAAGGGGAGATGCTGCCAAAATTTCTATTGAATGAAGGAGAGTTGAATTTAGGCTATATAATCCATGGAAATAAGGTTAGAAACAA
>JANTPZ010143500.1:7036-23487 GCA_025593235.1 Vachellia pachyceras | reverse complement strand
TTAGATACAACTATTGAACAAAATGGATTCAAACCGAACAATTTGATACAAAAACTAGGTACTAGAAGGGATTTGGTAATAGATATGAGAAATAATATATTATTTCATATATTTACTAAATTTATAAAAAAATCACAACATGTGGATACATTATTGAAAAAATTGAATTATTTCTAAAAAAATCTTCATACAAAAGTACAAAGTTACAGATAAGGATATGCTAATAATGTTATGGGTTAGGCTGGCTCTATCAATGCACTGCCAATTGTAAGAATTATCAAATGAATAGATGATTAATAATTAATGGGTGTGCTTGGTAACGATCATGAAGAGTTCAAACGTAAGTTTAATAGTGTTTTTCCACAAAATAAGATAATCTCCTTCACATATTTACCTCGACTTGCGTAAAAGTACTTATATATCGCATTCCCAACAGACCCAATATCTTCAATGAAAACTTATTGATGTAGGGAATGACCACCAACAATTTGATTAGTGAAAAAAAGTAATTAGTTGGAGATTGATGAACTCGATTAGTGATAATATATAATAGATTAAGTGGGAAAGAATATCATGATTAAACTCAAAAGTGGAGACTAGTGAGTTAGTGAGTGAGGTGTCACTTGTCAAAGCTTTGAAGCATCATCTTGATTCTTCAGCTTCTCCACCAGGGAGGGAGGAAAAAAAGATAAAGGCCTTGTTTGGAATAACGTTTCCAAAAGTCAAACGCACGTTTAACAATGTTTTTTTGTAAAATGAGGTAATCTCCTCCACATATTTACCTTGACTTACGTAAAAGTACCTCTTTACCGCGTTATTAAACGGGCATATAAATTTATATGGTTGGAGGGTCATACATATAAGCGACAATGTAGACATGTCTACAAATTAAATCCATTTTTCCTTTTTGTACCCCAAATTAATTATATGATTCTTTCATCCATTATATTTCCCCGCTCATTTTCTCTCATTTATTTTTCCACGCATTCTCATACTCACTATCTTGATAAATAAGTGTATACTTGGAAAAAAAATTCATCTATCGCATATTTATTGATTTTGACCATCTTAAACAACAATTCGGTATTAGAGAGTTGTCCGCATTCGATATTTCAAACAAGAGGATACACAACATTTTATGTGCTTATACACAAGATATATATAGGGTCCGTCTAGGATTGCGGTAGAGAAGAACTTGTACGTTATTTGATGTAAATATGTTAAGGAGATTATTTCATTTTACAAAAAAAAACACTATTGCACGTGTGTTTAAATCTTAGAAACATTAAACCAAACATATAAATGTATAATTGCATAGTTGTTCTTTCAAAAGTCTTTTGTTGGAACCAAGCTTGGTTGATGTGGTGGTTCAGCACCTCGTCCCTTAAGCATCAAGTCAGGGATTTGATCCCTGACTCATGTAAATGGAGCAAACCACTTGGTCAATCCTCTACCGCTTAGTGCATTAACATTGAGACGGGGGATTAATCTCACTGCTTCCGGCTGTGGGGATACTCTGATGAAAAAAAAAAGTCTTTTGTTGGGCAGTGGAAGGACAAAAACAGAAGAAATTAATTGAAAAGTGGTTTGAAAGCTTCAACCAATTTGTACAATGCCTGTGTGTGTGTCGCAGTCAATTTTGACGGATAAGAGATGCGTTAGAATCCTATGTCTGATTAAGTATTTTTAATTAATGATGAAGGGCCTCTTTGTCATAATCAATTAAAGTGGTCCTCTTCACTTCCTTCTTAGTAACTAATAAGAATTTTCACATTTTGTCGAAAAGACCATGATGCCCTCAATAAAAACATGCACTTTCCTATTCTAACCCTTGGTCAAATTCCACCATCACATTAAAGAAGAGGCACCAATGTCCTCGTACATGTGACTTTGAATTTACCCATTTAACTTTAGTGTTTGAGCTTAATCCTAAATATTAAATAAATAAATATGACTCTAACCTTGGAGTGTCTTTTTTCCACTGACATACATATATCTTATTATTGAAGATAATATGTTTAAATATAGCATGAGACACTATACATGAGCATATTTTTAATAAATAAATATTCAAATATAACAATTTTTTTAAAATACTTATCATGTTTAGCTCAGCGTTTGCAGGGTTCAAACGTATATTCAACATAGTTTTTTCACTAAATGAAAAATATTACTTACATATATCTCAGTTTACGTAAAAGTACTTCTCTACAGAGTTCTCAGACATGACAAGCAGAAGAAAAGAAAGCGTTGAGAGAATGAGGCGTCCCATAGTTCACCGGAGCACCTACATTTACAAGCGTCTTCAGTCATTAAAGCGTATTTTAAAAAGGAGATCAAGATTAGTTCATCATCTGCTCCTTTAGTGTTTTTAAATGCATGGGACATTTTCTTTCTTTCTTTATTTACACCTTATCAATTCATAAATGACGTTGCCTCGTTTGGCGGATTCAAGTGAACGATTGGTACTTTTAGTAAATTATGAGAACCTAACCCGTACAAATTTATATAGTTTTTTCCGCTCAAATTTTTACTAAGATATACTTATATTTAATGTTTAAAATAAAATTATTTTTAACTTAATGCTTTTAAAGAAAAGAGTTAGTATATATTTTTGACTGGCCAAAAATATTTTCTGCTGGGGTCTAGATTTGATTTGCCTACTATATCTATGAAAAAAAAATCAATCTACTAATGGATTATAAAAATAAGGTATTTCTTAAAATTTTCAAAGTAACCCAAGAACAAAAATCAACATCTTTGATGTGCCCCCACCCACTACCATTTTTGTTTGTTTTATTGTGTCCAATTATACGTCATTAATAAAAAATCAAACTTTTCATTAAAAAGGGCCAAAGCTTCAACAAAGTGATTCAATTTCAAAGCCCCAACTGCTTCCCGTTCTCTCTCTCTCTCTCTCTTCCCTTCCCTTTCACCTTGCCTCCAACTTTCTCTTTCAATTCCTCTCCTCTTCTTCAATCCTCATTCATTCATTATCATTCATTCAAATCTCTCTCACAACATATCCACATCCTTCAATTATATAATGTCACCCCATTAACTCTCTCTCATTTTCCCTTTCTTTTTCTCTCTCTCCAGCCAAACATGTCCGTCTCCTCCACCTGCACCACTCACTTCCCCTCCCTCATCCTCTTCCTCTCCGTCGTACTCCTCACTTTTCCGAGCACCGCAAGGACCGACCAGCCATGCCCCTATCCATGCCACCCACCTCCCATTGGTGGCGGCGGCGGAAGCAGTACGCCGACAACTACCACATTGACACCCGCCCTACCGCAGACCGGCGGAACAGTATACTCACCACCAGCTGGCTATTATAACTACCCTTATTATAACCAACCGCCACCATATGGATTCGGCGGCGGCGGCGCTGGCGGCGGATATTATGGCGCCCCGCCGCCTCCAGAGCCGATTCTGCCATACTTTCCGTTCTATTACAGAAGGCCACCGCATGGGACAGGTGAGTATTCATCTTCATCGTCTGCGGCCGCGGCCGCGGGGCAGAAATGGACAGTAGTGGCAGCAGCATCAGCTTCCGCTCTCTGCTTAGTCCTTTTTGTTTAATTAGTACTCATATTAAGTGAGAATCTTTAATGTAATGCTCAAACTCTGAGATTCAGATATTACTGATTATATGCTTTAATTAATGTAGTTGATGATTTATTTTTCAGTGATTTTTCAAACTTGCTTTCTTTGTTTGCAGTCATTTTTAGATCTTGTCTTTATAAGTAAGGGAAACGGAAGATATAGTTTCAGTATATCCAGTAATTATTTTGATTGGCCAAAAGAATTTTTTTAATATATATAACTAATATTCAAATCAACAAAATATTATTTATTTATTTTTAAAGAATTAATTGATCAGTATTTGTTTTGAGTGATTGCATGTGTATGGTTTAAGAAAGGCGTTAATACACTTTTTCCCCCCTTAAATTTGCCTCCATTTAATTTTAGTCTCTCTATTTTAATTTAATTTAAAATATTAATTCTTATAATCTAATAAAAATTTTGACAATTTTATAAAGCACTGTCTTAAAATTTGAAAAATCAAAACCATAACATTAAAAAAAGTTGGCTGTTTTTGGAAATTCCGTTGGGAGAAAGGAGTTTACAGATTCTTAGGTGTTTTACGGATTTCATGATATTTTTACGGATTTCAAAATAGGTTTTATAAATTTTAAGATAATTTTATCTCGACTTACATGTACAGTTGGAGAAACGGTATTCCCAAACAACCACATCATCTGTCTGGGAGCAGTTATTGTGTTCTGAATAATATTCTTCGTGTCATGCCCGATTTGAATGTTTGTGAGAATATTCGTTATAGAAATATATAAAGAAATAATATTTCCACAGTGTCCCTAAATTCTTAATTCTATTCTATAATTTTTAATTGATTTCATACTTTCATTAAGAAATAATAAAAATTTACGTTTCAGCCATTTACTTATTCTTATTACTACTGAAGCAAGCCTTACTTATTTAACTGCTAAATAATCATGCACTATTATCAAAAAATAATAATCATGCACTTAACATATTTTTTTGACTGTAATGAATTGATCTTGTAAAATATTTCAAATCTCATTGCAGATGCATTTATTTTGACTGTAAAAAGTACAAAAGAATTTGAGCTACGTAAATTGAAAATAATTCACTATCTTCATTTTCGATAAAAAAATTGAAATTCACTATTAATTTTTTTTTCATTTTCCCATTGTTTTATGCCTTTTTTTTGAGGAAGATTCCCTAAAATTAAATGATGTCCTTGAAAAGAGAGGACATCGTGGTCCCATATGCATCCATATATGTCGTGTGAGTGTCAAGGATAGCAGGAGGAGATTAAACTAAAATTAAACAATTAGAATAATTTGGAAGTAAAACTAAAAAAAATAATATAAAATGACATATACACTGTCAGAAAAATGTCATTTAACGACAGAAAATTTTCCGTCGCTAGAATAAGGGTCGTTAATATTTTTCGTCGATAAATGGAGATTTTCCCATGAAAAATAGCCATTTAACGATAGATTTTCCCATCGTTAAATGATATTTTTCTTGTAGTGATACAATTTAATTTTAAAAAAAAACTTTAAATGCATGGGACAAAAAAGACTATGGCAACAAGCAAGAAATTATACTACACTAGTAAAAACAGAAGCTATACCTACAGTTTTTTTTCTGGGAAAATTTTTCTCAAAAAATTTTCTATGAATTTATTTGTGGAATTTATTTCCAATCATCTTTTCATCTTTATAAGAGGAGACTTTTGAAAGGGTTAAAAATATTAAATTGATAAATAAATAACGTCTTAGAAAATCTCAATTATAACTATGATGGAGATATGATTATTTTTAGTGAAATAAATAAATAAAATAATTTCATTAAGTTATAGAAATTTGAGTCCAACAGTGGGAGAGCGTGCGAGAAGCCAAAAGATAATCCAAAGATAGGCTGGCTGCCATATTAGTTATGGCTTGTCGTGAAGAAAGGAACCTATCATAGAAGAAATATCATAAACAAATATTTTTTTAAAAAATTAAATAATATATATTATTATTTTAAAATTAAATTTAAAATGTCAAAAAAAATTGAAATATAAAATAAAGGGAAATTTATTAGAAGGTTCCAAATAAGGAATTTATTTAATAATGGTCCCAATTTTAAAAATATTTATCAAAAGGTCCCATTGACAACATAAGGTCCTATACATTGACAACATCATGCGCTGTATTGATAACACCTTATGTTGTTAATGAGACATTTTGATAAATATTTTTAAAATTGAAACTATTCATTAAATAAGTTTCTTATTTGGGACAAATTTCCCTAAAATAAAAGGTGAGATTGTATGTGCTCGCTCCTCAATGTTGAGGGTCTCAAGGATCACACAAAACGAAAATAGGGTCAGTTGCTCCGTTTGGTTAAATTTATGGGGAGCCTAAATGTACTTTTAACAGTGTTTTTCGTAAAAAGAAATAATCATCTTCATATATTTACCTCGACTTATGTAAATGTATTTCTTTATGAAACGGGTACAATATCAATTTAGTGGGAAAAAAACAATCGCAATCATACTTACCATTTTTTAATATTCATTTTTTTTTCTATCATGTCGTTCGATTGCCAAATAAATACTAATTTAAAAAAAGGAGTACAATTTTGAAATTATATTACTTTTTCAAGAATCAAGATGAAAAAGTTTTATTAAAAAAATATGGCCTTAGTGTAAAAAAAGATAGCGGAACTGAACTCATTGTTCAAAACTTGAAACTTTCTCTTCATTCCAAAGTATTGCTATATATTTGTGTACTGTATCTGTATGCTCCCCCAGCATAATGATGACAGCTATAAAGATAAGAGTCAAACGATATTCTCGTTTGATTCTTGTACCCAACATTGCTCAGTGCCATTCATTACTTTATTGTGCTTTGTTTGCTACAATGTACGAAACCCTAACTAGATCTACAGTGTCAATACGAAAATTCATGACCCGGTCCCGTCAGAACCCGAAATAAAAAAATAAATTGATTGTTTAGGGATCGGTTGGAAAAAAGAAGTTTTTCTAAATATGTTATTTTAAACCGATGGATTTTAGTTTAACTCGACAACCTGATTATAATCCAAATAACCCAAATCAAGCTTATTTTTTAAAAGAGTAAATTTTAAAAATTTTTATTTTTAGTTGTAATAAACCTGACCCTAGTATTTTTTGCTTTATCCTATCCTCATTTTAAGGATTTTTACTCTAATTTTTTTGGATCACTGAGATTGTCATTAACTATTAGTGATTATATTTGTATTTTATTATTCTATCACTTTGTAGGTATTGAAGGATTGTAAGAGTATATAATTTTTCAATTGTATATTTTATTATTGTTGTAATCAAATAATTGTGTGAGATACAAATGTATCAAAGCATTATCTCTTGAGTGGTTATTTTTTATCTAAATATTATTATATTAACTCGCTCATAATCAAATATGAATACTTTCTATTAAACGATACTATTTTTATATGACTTCTTTAACTCACAAGTTGACCCAATTTAGCCACTAATTCTTAACCCATTACTTATATTTATTTAGATGTTGATCCATGTTTTAATACCCTAATTTGCTCACTAATATCTATTCATTGTAGGTTTAACAAAGATGACATCAGATACTTAACATAATAGCTAGTTAATTGTTTCACTTATCTTTAAATATAATATTCAATTCACTTTATTTCTGAAATTTATAATTTTATTTTTAAAATATCTCTATTAATTGCATACGTTAATAGCCCATTTGATTCAATTACATAAAAAAGTTTTACATGTAATCCTAATGCATTCTATTGATTACATCGTTTGGTTATTACAGTAATGCTATTGAATGTAATCCTGATCAGAATTAATTACATCAAATCAAGTAATCCCAGTTACATAACTTTAGCTATATAATCCAGGTTATAGCTTTATATGAATTAACATTTATGTACTTGTATTTTTTATAAATAAGTACTTAAACATTTATATCCTTCATTTTTAGTTTTAAGATAATTAAAAATTTATTTCACATTTTTATTTTTATAGATAAAATATGAATTTGATTTTATAATTTTTTATAATATACCAAATAAATGCTATGCAATCATCTTTGCATTCCACTATATTTCATTCCTATAAACTCCCTGAACCAAATTGGTTGTACGGTATTTTCATTTAAGGGTAGGGCAGTCCCAATGAAATATGATATTTTAAAAAATCAACCCATATTTCTTAAAAATAACTATTTAAAATAGATGTATAGCCATTATATTAAAGATATGATGTAATGTTTTCTTTTGTGATACCAATAGGAATTGATTTTAGTGAAAGTGTTTTTAACACTTTGGAACAATGTTTTGATTTAGAGCCCTGTGAAAAGGAAAACTGTATGAGAGGTAAAAAATTACCATACTTTCCTCAAATTTTTAATTTGGTACATATATATATATATATAATCTAATTAAACCTTTAATTTTAGTTTGTTAATACTTTTAACTGTCAAAGGGATTAACAGTACTAACTGATAAAAGTTTTTCAGGTTAATTGTGATAAGAAAGTAATATTAAAAGATTTAATTAAAAGAAAACTATACACAGTGATAAAAATCAAAATAGAACAATAGTGTAACAATAGTGCTACAGTGGCCGTTTTAGGTCATTCATCAGAGTGGGCGGCGAAAGGCATGAATACTGGCGTTGGGGGTGGAACCGTGCAACTCCCTCTGATTTGGTTCCATCTGTGATTCTGCCGCTTTCGATGGCTTCATCTTATGAGCTTTCTCGATCGTAACAGTCAGCAACGGAAGATAAATTGGTACCACACCAGTTATGGTGCCGCTCACATCTGAAGTTTTTTTGCCCAAAAAAAAAAGTTACGTTTTGAAATGTGGAAATAGATTATTCAGTCCACGGTGATGTGCATTTGAACTATGGTAGGTTCACTATCTGCAAAGGAAAACTAGTAAGATATATTCTCTGCTTTCTTTATTCTTCTTCTTTTTGTTTCTGTTTCCTTTCTTTTAATTCTTAGTTGTAATTGGTGATTCTGGTCACTCCCCTATTGCTCAAAAATACTGGTAAGACCTTGTTGTACCTGCATTTATCTAGCTATGATGACTGCATTGGCTTAGCTCATGAAATGGGAAAGCTAAACAAATAATGATCATATCGGGTTTTTCATTGTTGTGTTTTACATGAATCTGAGTTAAATTTACATTAGTAGCTCAAATTTAAATCTTCATTTTGGCTTTCAGGTTACAAAATGAACTCTGTAAACATTTAGGAGGCCAAATTGGTGGATGAGCTTATCTGATTGACCTGTGATGTGCCATATACAATCCAGTAATTAGTGGAATCGATGAGTTATATAGTCTCATTTCTATTTTTTTTCAATATTTTGTAAGATTTTGCCTACCTGCATTCGTTTGAATGTAGACTATGGAGGCTTTCCTATTGGTCATAACTCATAACATAGACCCTATAATGGTCTGCCCCTTTGTGGTATATAAAAGAGGTACTGATTTTATCAGAATTAAGTTTTAATATGCCTACTAAATTGTAATATGCTAACTTTCTCCCCTTTGATCTGACTATGCCACCCTTGTGCTTGCTTACTACATTAATACCTTTGAAGAAAGTAGGGAGGTGGATCCGTCGCCCTGCTTCCTCAATTTTTTTTTTTTTTTTTGGGTTTATGGGATTTGAATAGAAATCTCCAATATTTATGATTTTATGCAAAACTCTAACCTAAATCTTGCTGCACCACTTGTAAAATAATCTATTTTTGTTTGCAAATATGGGCATATGATGGTTTTACACTTGATCTCTGAACTTCAGGTAAGTTCATATGTTGACAAGTTTATCTACTGATGCCCTCTATATTTGCACCAATGAGAACATAGAAAAGTGTCAAAGTAGTTGGTGACTTCTGTCAAGTTTGGGAGCAGTTGACAAATAGTTGTGGCTATGCATTTTCATTTCTTGCTGCATTTTGGATTCATACAATGATGTAGGAAAACAGCTGTATTTTGAAATCCAGAAGCCGGAAATGTTTTGAAACAAATTATATACTTACTACTGGTTACCGGATAGTTGTATTGGGGAAAAAGTTTCCAAAAGTATTTTGTGGTTACTGAAAATTTCTGGAAAACTTCTGTTTTTTATTGTGTACTTTCTTCATGGTAACTTCTGACATTTCTGTATATTGAATTGTGACTTCCTGACTACTTGTATTATAGCTTAAGTCGACTGGCTGGATGAGACGACTGTCTTGATTGGTTTTGTTTGTTATTACACTTCTAAGCTCTTGTCCATGGATTTTTCTAATGGACTAGCCATAAAAAAGAAAGAACCATCAATTGTTTCTTTTTTGTAGGTTAAAAAAATGCCAGCATTTAATATATTTGTTGGCAAGGGTCATTCACAATGTAGCCTATTTCTTAGGATGCACTTCACCATCCTGTATGTGAAATGACTACGAGACCAAAGAAAAATTGTACAATGCTAGAGACAGTTCAAGGTGGAGCACTGGAGCTTCTCCTCAACAAAATTTTGTCATTCACAGCAGGTTATAACATTATACTTGGTTGTTGGTAGAGCTCAATGTCATCATATGCTCTATGTAACCGACGTCACCCAGTGGGATAATACTTGTTGTTAATCGCTGGTTCTGCTTCTTGTTGGACCGCCAAGCGGATATTTTGTATGTCCTTGACTCGTTGCTTCAGAAAGAGAACTGAGTAAGGTATCAGTTGGCTATGTTCAGGGTAAATGCAATGTACGGTTGATGATAACATTAAGTGTTGAATGGCTTGTGTATTGTTTATGATACCATGCTTCTTTCAGTGATGTGTTTGTACAATATCCAACATTTGACATTGATAGATCAAACTAATAAAATTACGAGGGATATCATCATAACTTATAAAATTACTTACAAAAATATTTACATATTAAATATCACTGATGTATTCGTATTAGAAATAAGATTGGAACTAATGCTTTTGCCCATCACAAATTGCATTTTCGTCAACTAAACTAATTTTTAATAGCTTTTACTATTTTCTCTCTTTCTTTTTATATAATTGAGAATATCGTTACCATATTGAGGTTAATATACCGGGATTGTTAAGTTTAAAACCCTCATAACATGTGGTTCCTAAATTCGAGTTCTCCCCACGGGATAGTTGAGTTAGAAACCCTCATAACATGTGTTTACTAAATTCGAGTTCTCCCCACGGGAGTAAGACCACTTATCTTTTTACCAACAGTTTAATACCTTTTGCTATTTTCTAAAATTCAACACACGTGTATGCATGCATACCATAAACATTGGAGATATGGTTCAGGAGACAAGTTCGAGAATCCGTCCACAAGCCATAATATTACACCAGAACATAAAAATCTTCAATAAGTCCCTCCCATTTTTTATGAATAAATTAAAGACAATTCAAACTTTGACATGAAGGGTCGCCAGGTCTGAACATGCTCGTTATTCACCAAAGATACATGCATGCTGCAATCATTGACTTCTTAGTAACTTAACATTAATATTATAAAATATTATAGAATAACCTGTGGTGCAATCATTAACACTGCATTTTGTGGGGGGCGACAAAAAGTCAAGATTATAGCAATCCTGGAAGAGCAGAGGGTCAGCTTGAAGATGAAGAGAAGTTTTCAGGAAGCCACACTTACAGTGAGACTGCCAATTCTAGAACTTTTTCTAACATCAATACCCCTCACACTATTCCTCCTTGTTGTCTCGATTCCATGTTTTGGAGTTTGCATACTTCGCTTCTCTCTACTGTTTGGCCTTCTTGCCTCATTCAAGCTGCAATCTCTGGTTTTGCCGCAAGCCCTTTGCTCGTTCCTTCCTTCTTGGGATCCATGTGTTTGTTTTGAATCGACGAGGCGGCTTTGGTTGACCATAGGACTTGGAGATGTCACACTAGCCTCGGAGGATGCGATACTACGTGGCTTGGCTGATGTTATAGAAGATTCACCAGCACCTTGACCATTTCTACTTCTTATCTTCAAATTTGAGGAAGTTGTTGCACTCAATATGCTCCCTGCACATTTTGGTTTATTCTGTACCTTCTTACTTTTGTTGTTATCTGATACAGCCTGATATATAGAAAGCAGAATAGACAAAGGTTAAGATAGTTGAGCTCAAATTGGGAAAGCAGAGAGGGGACAAAATGCTACAGTTGGACACATACAAAAACTAATTTGTAACTTAGCTAGCAAAAGACTGAACCAACTATCAGATTCGATCCTTGAGCTGAAGGTTGGGAATGCATGGTTTTACTCTATTTCTTATAGCTAAAAGCCCGACATGTTGTAAAACCATGGCACTGATAACATGTTTGAATTTAAATTGACGGTAATAAAACATCTGCTACATGTTTAACGAATCAAGTTGAATATTTCATTATAATCATCATTCGTGTACCCATGAAACAAGGTCAGCCAGAAGCCAGACATCCAAGCATTTCACATGATTGTGCGTGATAAGAACAATAATGATGAGCCCGGACACAATATCCAGTCAAAGAATGAGATCTGTGATAGCCAATACAACGCAAGAATAGAATTACATGTTATTACAGTTTCCATTTACCTTATTCCCATCTGAATCTGAAGCAGCAGCTGTGCGATAAAAGGAAGGCATAGGTGTCGCTTTAAAGTTAAGACTCTTCCTCAGTTTTCTAATCTCAGCTTCTGTCTTTTCCTGCAAGAAACGGATGTTGGAATCCAATTAGTTTCTTGAAGCTCTATAAGGAACACAACAATAGGCAACTAGTAGAAGCATCATCAATCTCTGCATTAAACCTATATAAATAATTGGTACAAGTCATTTAGGATCCGTCACACATGTTTGATGATATAGTTAAACAAAAAATGGCACAACAAATATTAGAATAGTGGGGCATGCCAGGTGCAATCATCATATCAGCTCTTTCTGTCGTCAATCACACTGATGTGCCATTACCTCCTCTCACAGTAATAGATAAAAAATGCAGAATCGTTTCGAATTTGAAGTTCCATAATTTAGAAAACAATGTACTGCATGCATCTAGGGCCCATCCACCAGACAACCTACTATATATTTCTCTTCACAGATAGAAGCTATTATTATTCATAAATTTATACTACCTTCGATATTGCTTTCATTTGATTCATCTCTTCTTCTTTTGCTTGCATTTTTTCTTCCAACTTCATGTAGAACTGAGCAGAGGCATAAAAACAAACCAACTAATCATCAACTGTAATTTTTCAACTTATACGTAATTAAGATTTTGAAGTGGCAACACTATACTTGCCTCTTTCCTCCTTTCTGCTCGTTCACTGCTTTTAAAGTTAAAAGCTGCAGCCATTGGCCTAGCCTCAGAGTTTGTTGAACTTGAATTGACAGTTGGGTTCACCCTACACAACCGTAACCAACTCATTTATATCAGAAGGAAGGGGAAGAAAAGTTTCACCCTCAACATAAGTCAACAAACCTTTTGGCCTCTTGGATTCCTCTAGAATGAGCTTTTAAAACAGAAGGTTGGCATTCTGCAGCCTTTTTCATTCCTCGTACTTTTTCACTACCGAAAAACAAAATCAGGTACGAGGTCTCAATGTGTGAAATATATGTTTTCAGATCTAAGAAACAGTAACTACCTTTTCCGCTCACAAGTTACTTTTCTGTCACTTTTAGAAACCTGCATATAAAGACCCATGTATGTTGTTAATGCATTTTCACTAAATTGAAAACATATAGAAACAAATAATTATCAACTAATTAATCTTCCATTTTTCCAGACATACACAACTGCCATTAAATCCTTACTTCTTTTGAACTTCTGCTCACTGAACGAGTCATTGGCATTGCAGGTTTTGATGAATTCTTTCCAACAGTGGTTTTCCTTGGGCTCTCTCTACTAGAATTCCTTGCAATGCCCTTGGCTGATCTAGCTGAGCTGTTTTTCCAGACATGAACACTGTTGATTACAGAGCTTAACCCATGCTCAGGCTTTGTTTCCTGTGTATCAGTCCACCAAAACCATAGGACAACAGATTATATGAAGTATATTCAAATAATTGCAGAATATGAACAATGCAGAAGAAGATACAGACAGAAACAGCTCCTTATTTAAGAAAACAAAATTTAACAGAGCATGCGCTAGTACATCACTGAGAAGAAGCATACCTTTGGAGAGGGACTCTGAGGATCATTCAGAGCTGCTTGCTCAACACTTCTAACTGGTTCAGTTGCATTCATAGTTCTTAATGATTCATCATTATTTACATTATCATTATGGTCCCTTTTCACTTCTACAACCATTGTGTCATCAACCGAGATTGTGCTGCTTCTGTCATTTTCAGGTTTTGGAGCTTCATCCAAAATTCTGTTATTATCAATAGCAACATCCTCCTCCAGAAAATTGTAGCTGTTTACTGCAAATTCCATATGCTGTTTAGAAGATGAAACTCTTGGTCCTTCTGTGACCAAGTCTTCCCTTTGATATCCAGTCATTCCATACTCTCCATTATGATCCGAACCAGCAGGTCCTTCATCAAATAGAACATGATCGCCATCTTCATCTGGCCCAAAATCCTCCAAAGATATTTGTTCGTATTGACCACAATGGCCATCTACAATTGGCTCAAAATCTTCCAATGATCTTTGATCAAATTGAACATACTGGCCATCTTCATTTGGTTCAAAATCATCTTGGGACCTTTGATCATATTGAACGCCATGCAATTTTCATTTGGTTCCAAATCATCTTGGGATCTTCGATCATATTGAACACCATGCACATTTTCATTTGACTCAAAATCCTCTTGGGTGCTAATTCTCTCTGAAACATCATTTTCACTGGTCGTTTGATCAGACCCGTCATGACTCACAGGTATATTAAAACCTAAAAGTCCCTTCTTCTTGAAATGAGCTTCAAAATATGCTTTCTTCTCAATAACTGAACCTGGTTTTGAACATTTCTCAACCTCTTCCAAGTACCTATTGTGAGAGAAAGAGGATCTTCTTTCCCAAGATAAGGGTTCATTTTCAAACCTCCCAAACGAGATGGAACCTGAATGTATAGAATCTCCCTGCATAATTTGCAATGAAGCAGAGAACCGGCAGCCAGAAAATAAATTAACAAAACACGATTGAGGCAATTC
The DNA here is from genome assembly GCA_025593235.1 of Vachellia pachyceras. Lineage (NCBI taxonomy): Eukaryota > Viridiplantae > Streptophyta > Magnoliopsida > Fabales > Fabaceae > Vachellia > Vachellia pachyceras. Next base: position 8,763 of record JANTPZ010143500.1, on the reverse strand, counting down.
TGATGGTAAACTAGGTGTACAATGGCAAAGAGACTAGATAAACACAATGATTTGGCTCAAGAAAAAATTATGTAAAATAAAAAATAATGGAAGCACCATGTTACAGAAAAGAGACTGCGAGTCCATGTCTTACATTTTCGCAATTTTCCTTCTCTAGAAGTTTGTATATTTAACTTTTTCCGTTGTACTACTTCAACATCACACAAGATGAACGAAAAAAAAAAAAACGCATATTAGAGTAAGCGCCCCATGATGGCAAATTAGTATGCTAAACCAATCCACAGCAGTCAATCACTGTTTTTCTACTCTGACAAACTTGTAGTTTGAGTTAATAATTCAGATCAGTTCCGCTCTGCAGCTGAAATAGAACAAGATAAAGATATTCATCTAACAACACATAATCATTAACCCACTGTACTCACAGCAAATGGAAGCAGTAATTAGCCAATCACTGAGAAAGGAAAAAGACGTCGGTGGCGTCTTTTGAAACCTTAAAATATTTAAGTGTTCCCCCTTCGTTTATGGATTAAATTGAGTATTGAAAAAAAAAAAAGGTTGTCGCATTCTAAAGCTAACAAAAGTCGAAAGAAGACGAAAGAAACTCATCATGATTGTATTGATACAAGAAAAGCCAAAAAGCAACCCATATATAGATCAATCAATAGGCGAGTGAAAAAAAAAACATAATAATAACAACCTGAAAGTTCATGCTGAACGTTTCTTCAATCTCCCCAGCCATAATTCTCCCTTATAAATCACCAGCCATAAGCAGCAGAATCAGCAAGACGGCCAAATCATGATCTTTGTCCTAAAATGAAGCCACCAAGACAATCTCGTCACTGAAAAAGGCACATATATTACACAAGACGCGTACTTCAAAAGCTCAAACAGCACACAAAAATCATGCCGGGAACCGGCAAAAGTATAAAAATTCAGCGCAAAGAAGTAAAACCTCGAAGCGAATTCCAATTCGAACAGTAGATTATAGTTGGGAATCTAAAGCGATTCAGGGGAGAAGCTAGTTGAAAGCAGATCTTTGAGCTCGGGCACGCAAGAAGGTTCTTGTTTCCAAGTGTTTTGGTGTTTAATATGAAACTCACAAATCTGAATCATGTAGAGGAAGAGGGATATAGAATATAGTAATCCACAGTCATGTGCCGGTTGTCTTCTTTTGTCTTGTAACGATCAGACAGGGGTGAAATTGCTGTGTGGCACAAAAAGTCTCATCTCCAGCCCCCCACAAACGGATCGTTAACGCAACGTTAAGCTAAGCCGAGGCTGTGGGTTACAGCGTGAGAATATGTGAGCTTTTTCTTCTTCTACTTCCCCAGGCGGAGGAAAGAAAACCAGAGGCAGAAGGAAGGAATGGGAATGTGGTGGCCGCGCGTGCATCCGCGTGGTGGCTCTACTGCTTGCTACTTGTACTTATTCTTTACCAGAATCCTCTTGAGTAAATGCGAGGGAAGAGTAATGTAGAAAACCAGAGAGAGAGAGAGAGAGAGAGAGAGATGTATAATTGCATCATCATATTTGATAATTAAAGAAGAAAAAATGTGTTGGGTGAGTTGGAATAATACAGAAACGTATCAAAATTAGCAAAACCTTAGCTCAAGGTAGAGAGGATGGAAATCCTTGTAACATATAAAGAAGTCACATTGTATCAACAAAATTTTTTTGTTGGAGAATTTTAACTTTATAGGACACGAATCAACATTTATTTATTGAGC
>JANTPZ010143498.1:0-13284 GCA_025593235.1 Vachellia pachyceras | reverse complement strand
TGTCATTGATCGAAGTGTTACAATTTTACCATCCTACCACAGAAACTAAAGCTGGAAAACCAGTGCTAAACTGGGCCAGGCGACACAAGATTGCATTGGGAATAGCAAGAGGACTAGCTTATCTTCATACAGGACTTGATGTTCCAATCACTCATGGGAATGTACGATCCAAGAATGTGCTAGTTGACGAGTTCTTCATTGCCAGGCTCACTGAGTTCGGGCTGGACAAGCTAATGATTCCTGCTGTAGCTGATGAAATGGTAGCGCTCGCGAAAACAGATGGCTACAAGGCTCCAGAGCTACAAAAGATGAAGAAATGCAACTCGAGGACCGATGTTTATGCATTCGGGATATTACTGTTGGAGATATTGATAGGGAAGAAACCGGGTAAGAATGGGAGGAGCGGGGAGATTGTGGATCTGCCTTCCAAGGTGAAAGTGGCAGTGTTGGAGGAGACAACAATGGAAGTGTTTGATGTTGAGCTTCTAAAAGGGATAAGGAGTCCAATGGAAGATGGATTGGTGCAAGCATTGAAGGTAGCAATGGGATGTTGTGCCCCAGTGGCTTCAGTGAGACCAAGCATGGAGGAAGTTGTCAGACAGTTGGAGGAGAATAGGCCAAGGAATAGGTCTGCTTTATATAGCCCTACAGAAACAAGAAGTGGCAGTGTCACCCCTTTTTGAGTTTAAATTTTACATATCAGTATGCCAATTAGATTATGTCCTTTTATTCTGTGCTGTGACTGTTTTTGATTTGGATCCTTTCTTCTTTCTTTCTCTCCATTTTTTCCGTAAAATTTTGGAAAGAGATAGACAGAGTATTTGTGATCCATTTAAATAGTAGATATGTGACTCTTTTGAGTGATCGTATCCATAAATTTGATGTCTATCTCTCTCTGGAATGGGTTGAGAAATGGATGGAAGGAATTGGAAATCATCTAAACTGGTATGCAGTTCTTTAAGTGGGAAATTTCAAGAATGTATTTATAGAATTAGTTGATCTAATCTCATTGATGAATGTTGTGATGGGCATAATCATATTGACAAACTCCTTCTTAATACTGTGTAGATGCTATTCTGACAAAAAAAAAAACGGCGAATGCTATTATCATTTAGTGATGGGTTGAATTTTAAATTTTAGAGAAGTTAGTTATTTATCAAAATTTGAATTACTATTTTACTTATTTTTTTAGTATTACAATTATATAATACAATTTCTTTCATCATATATTTTAGACAAATGTAATAGAGTAACTTATAAATAATTCAATTTTATATAAATTTTATTATATGTAATGATATTGATATAATTGATCATTATGACATTTTTTGTTTAAAAGTGCGAGTAATATTTTCCAATTTAATTAGATCAATATCAATATATAATATACTATTCAAAAATCAAAAATAAGAACTTGTTCTTAAAAAATGTCTGTATATAATAATTCTATTGACAACCATATAAAATAATGTGCCTCTTTAATCGTTCAATGTTGACCAACCATATTAAAGCTGAAAGGATATCATATAAATATTAAATGTTTTTTACAATGAAAGAAATGACAAGGCGAAAGTGCGAGAAAATTAAACTTATGAAGAAAATACACAAATAACTATTATAGTGATACATCTCTCCTCTGCACCTTTGGAACAAATCAAGATCATGAAAAGAAGGTCATACAACGATAATGATCATAGAGAAGAGTTCTGTAGAATCTGCTTCCCATGGAAATGAACTTGTGACGTCTGAAGCAGAAGGGACATTCAGAGAGTTGGGAAAAACTAATGGCTTCTTCAATACGAAACATGTCACATTTACAATTACACAGTTTCTCCCAACACTTTAATGGGAAGGACAGACAGGGGATGTGGCCACAAGTAACAACCTCTCACTCTACATATCTCTGTAATAAATGCAATCTTCAAGTAGGAGAAAGAATGAAAACTTTTTCTCTTTCTTTCTTTCTTTGTTTTGTGGTTTTAACAGGTGATGCCCCTGCGGCACCTAAGAACACCAGCTCCAGAAGTAAGGACACCAACCATAGAAGAAGACTTAGCCCCTAAACTGGAGGCTCTGGCATAGCTTGCTGCAGCACCTGCTCCTGATGAAGTGAAATAGGCTCCATTTAACATAAGGTCTCCCATTGACCTCCAATTCCAATGCCTCCATATCCTTGAGTCTGTATCCACTCTCTTCGTCACCTGACCCACATGCCAAATGTTCAATATATTTACTCTTATATATGAACTGCCATGTCCCTGGGAGTAAAATTCAAAGTTGAAGATTTTACCTCCTTAGCGAAACGGTTTCGAGGGGCAAGGTATCGGTTACCTTGGCTGTTAATCGTGGGATTAGCACTGCCGCCAATTGCATACATTTCCCAGTGGGTATAGTCATTGTTTACCACATGGAAATACCCATGTCTGCATCTGTATACCAAAAAAAAAATCCCACAAAAAGAGATAATTAAACGGTTGGAGAGGCCAAACCCAATACTATATATTTATATCTCATTATTGATACAAGTCTTTTTTTGGTGAAATATTGATTTAAGTTTTAACAAATCCATTAAATTATTTTCAAATCAATTCTACATCTCTTCTCGCATCAGTAGCTTAATAGGCTTATTGTCTATCTACCTTATATCTCATCTGCCAACAAGATCAAGAAGATTACTGGTAATTGAGAGTTTGCGTAAAAAAGAATGTTACCTCGGCATTCTCTGGATAAGACCTTCCCCAAAATGATTGTAGGCAATGGTTACTTGCATCTGCTTATCTCTCACATATGAATCACTGTGACCCAGTAGCATAACCTGCATATAATTGAAAAGCAATGAGTATATATAATCTTGATCCCAGAAATAAGAGGACTGGAGGAAAATCAATTACCTCATTGTGGTGGGTGAAGTAATTGTTGGAAATGGTAATAGCAGTGGAGCCCATAATTGCATCAATAAGGCCATCAGCGCAATTAGACAGTGAGTTATGGTCAATCCAAATATGGCTTGAACTAAATATGGAGATCCCATCTCCATCAGCCATGGTTCTCCAACCATAATGAGTTGGTGAGCTACGAACCATTGCATTCCCAGTTCGTTTACAGTCATGGATGTGTAAACCGTGGATGATGATATTGGTGACGAATTGAATAGTGATGCAAGCCCCATAAGCAATGTGCACATTCACTCCACGACCATCTATGGTCTTAAAGCTGTTCATGATAAGTTCTTGTTTTAAAGTAATAACCATATCCCTCTGGAACACAATCCACAAGGGTCTGTCTTGGATAACTGCATGGCGAAGGGTACCTGGTCTTGGGTTAACAGGGTCGTCATCTCTTGGATCAGTCACAATATAGAACCTTCCATAACGGCCACCAATGGCATTACGTCCAAAACCAATTCCACAATTGGCCAAACGCTTTCGCCGTCTGTGCCAAAGCTTGTCACAGCGCCAGCAGTCATCAATTGGATTCCCAGTCACACATGAGAAGAAACCCAGGTTCCTTCTTTCAGTATGATTGCGTATGCTCCTGTTAAGATTCAAAGGCACCGACATTAAGTGAAGTTAATACTGCTACAGTTATAATTTGTTACTTGTTATTTAAGTATTTTTTTTGCTTTGATCTAACTACCAGCATGTTTGAAGATATGTCAGAACGATCCAAGGGAAGTCACAGGGGGGAAGTATGCGGTACTAAATTTATAATTATAATGCCCCACCAAAAGGAAAGACTAGTGGGTCATGTGGGTCTGCAATAATGCATACGGATAGAATGATACGGTCTATACGGTAACTGGGGGATTGAATATCTGACCTGAAATTTCTATAGCAATAAATAAATGCCAAAGGTGGGGGGAGGAACAACTAATTTCTGCTCATATACTACTTGTGGGGTGTCGGTGGTGATAGACAAATAATAATAAAGTTTTGAGTCATTTCATAAGGTTCTCTGAGACAAGATGCTGGATCTGCTATGAGCTAAAATACGAACAAATACAACTGTGTCACAGTGTGGAAAGAATTATGGAGAAACCAGATCTTTTTCTGCAGTTTGGACTTTGGAGTGTAGGTTTTAAGGGACAGGCTGGAGAGGGGAAAGCCCATTCCTTCGGGTTACCCCACCATTTTGTAAGATGTGGGAACTTCATAAATTCCTCAACAATTCGAATTGGTCATTTGGTGGGAGAAATCGTGAAGCTAATCAATTAACAAACAAGAGAGTTTTTTCTGTTCTTCTCTTTTTTCACTGACTGATTCTGTGTAGGATGGGTCACAGAATCATGTGGAATTGATAATCGAGTCAGATATATAAGGGTGTCTAAAAGAACCAAACATTAGACAATGAATTTGCAAGATGCCAAAAGAATTACAGAATACAAGAGCAACCATAATTAGAGCCAAATTTAATCAGGGAATGTATAGTGAATTCACCGACCGTCAACCAATGAAAATATAACGAGGGAAGCAATTAATGGGACTGGCAACGCAAGCTTAGTGAGAGAGAGTCTGCCAGATGAACGAATCTGGAATACTGAGATTTGATATGAATAGGATATTAAGGCAAAAAAAAAAAATGAATCGTATATATTCCTTTCCTTTTTTTTTCATTTTAATTGGAATATTATTACGTGATTGATAGTTTTAAGAATATAAAAAGCAAAGTGATGTATAAAATAGGCTAGACTACAATTAGATAGTTTGACTTAAGTCACCCAAACATGGCTTTTTGGTATTGAAAAGGCATCTGTACTTGGAGATGAAATATTCAGATAAGGGGAAGAAAAAGACAAGAAATTAATATTATTATCAGCGACAGGGTCGGATCTCGGGACATAAGCATGTGGCAAAAGGCTGGCATATATAATAGTATAAAGCCTTTAACTTTCAATAGATCTCCTTCTGCAAAAACAACATGCTGCTTCCTTAGAACCCTGAAGAGCAACTTCCATAATGTGAACCTTTCATTAATGCCAGCTTTATATTTCCATATTAAATGGGAAAAAAATAGAGGCACAAGGAATCCCGTATCCTATTTACTTTCCTATATTTAATGTGTGATTATTGAACTTCATTGCTTAATGATCTACTTTAAACTATCCAAAGTTATTTTTTAATAATGCACTACAAAAGAAAACACTTTACAGCGATTTTAAGAAATGTTACAATATAATGTTTATAGTCCTATCAATTAGGTGACGTGGGAAGAATTTTAGTAGTAGATTTATTATTACTAGATTGTAACTAATTTGGAGTAATGTTGGAATTCAACTACTAAATGCTCGTTTAACAATTCCGTTTGGAGTGGTTTTCACGTAATTTAAAATAAAACTTTTCTTACATAATTTATCATTCTTCTAATGATTTTCTAAACGGATGTGGTTTGGAATTGGATGAAAAAGAGAACAGAATTTTTCTTGCTTTGATTTAAATTCTTGAATTGACATATTGGAAGCAGGTTTTTTTAATGCAACTGATGACCAATAAGGACGATAACGACATGTTTCCTGAGCCCAAAATACGTATAAATCAATCTACCAAAGCACATGGCCCTAATAAAATAGCACTAGGAACCGAGTTAAAAAAATTAATTCGGAATTTATGTAATTATAAAAATAATTAGATGCAATATATTCAAAGAAAAATAAAACGAGAGAGAATCAGTATATTCTGTGGCTGCTAAAAAAGTAAGAAAGAACCAACCTTGAGTTTCCATGGAAGAAATATAATTTCTACATAAAATCTCAATAATAAGTGAGTATCGTTCACTGTTATATGAATTTATCGCTCCAGCTTACTCACTTGTTATAAGATTTTTTCATATGTGAAGAATCAAATTTCGAATTTTTGAGATACGCTGAGGGAAAAAAACCGAGAGAACGAGAGAGGAAAGATTTGGGTATGGAGAAATTACGTGTACACCATGGAAGCTATCTCCTCTGGATCATCCACTGCGTGTTCATTTGGAGCATCGTCTAACCTGAAAAATTATAAAGCGCTCAAGTCATGGAAGAAGAAGAAAAGACACCGTTTTACGCTCCATTGACTGATATGACCTCCTTGCATTAACAAATTTGCAAATGGCAGAAGCAGAGTCAAAACTCAGAAGAGAAAAGAGGGATTTCATAGAAGACTAAAGAGTAACGTAATTGTCATGACCTGAGACCCAGCGAGAAAAAGCATCAACATTGAAACAAACTCATTCATCAATTCAGATCCGATCTGAAGGACACTAACCTGTCCGCCATTGATGAGTTCTTCAAACTCTGCAACTTCTCTGTTTGTAGATTCCTGTTCCGAGCAAGAACAACCAAGTCACAAACGCATTGATCACATTGTAACGCGTCAACGCAAATAAACTCCCTCTTTAAGATTCGAAACGAATCAAAGTTTATTGAAGCTCAGAAGCAGAGAAGAAAGCTGAAACTTCTCTTTTCTGTCTCATTGTTACCTTGACTGTACAAGACGGTCTTCCTCATTAGCACCCACATTGAACGGCTTGGCGCTAGATAAAAGCAGCGTCATAGTCAGAACGAAGACAACGAGTGGCCATTTCAGAGAAACCTCCATCATTATTGCTTCTGCAATCTCTCTCACTTTTTCTGTGTTTGTGAAGAGAGATGAAGAAGGAAGCACGGAGAGAAAAGGGAGGGAGGGATTGCTTATATAGCAGAGGAGAAGAGGAAGACAGGCAAGTGAAATGTGATTCTGTGAATGCGTTACGGGCGTACAGCTCTATTTTGAAAATATTGGTTTGCTTTAAAATCTAAATTTTGAAGTAATTATATTTATTAAAAAAGTTATTTTGGAGATAAAAATTAGATTTAAAACTTTTCTTGTAAAATAACACTCTCTCTTTTAAAAAATTTTTTATTTTCGCATTTATCTTTCTTTCTCTCTCCTTTTTATTTTTCATCTCAGAATCCATAGGAGTTATTCTCACCGTTACTTTCCAAATACAATCACATTTCAGAATCTATTTTTACCTCGAAATCCGTAAAAGTTAATTTCCCAAATCTATTCTAAAAAATATATGTTTTAATTTAAACTCCGTAAAATCTATTCCCCACCGACTGACTTTCAAGGAAAGAGATAATAGGTTAATTAACCATATAATAGTAGCCCTTGACCAACCTTCACTTCTGAGCCGGCCCCTAACCGCCATTAACTGTTGCTGTTTTTTTCCCCAATTTGATTAGAGGACACATGGTCCTTTTTATCAGTACGGCAATTTATATTTATTTTTTTACATAGGTTTGGTTCCACGTTCCTCTTGGTCATTCCATGTATCGTTATTTAAATGAAAATACATGAATGAATATATAAAGGGAAAATTAGAGCAAATCATCAAAGTTTAGAGGAGCTATATATAGTTCTCATTTAGTGCTTATGAAGGATTCCCAAAAAAACATACGGTTTCACAACATGACTATCTGATGTTGGAAGAAATGTTCATATTTAGTATATGTAATATTCAATAATACTTCAAACAAAATTGACTCCAATAAAAGGATACACATAATTAGAAAATGTAATTATTTAGAAAACCAAATACCAATTTACACACACAAAAGAAACTAGTACATATATAATGAAACTGATGTTTGCATGCATCACCATTTGTGAAGCTCACTTTTTCTGCTTATTTGTTGGTTTCAGTGATAAACTTTTAATTTTCCTTTTGCATCTTTAAGATCTGTATTATGACCACGTGAACAATATAACAGTTGATCCAAAAAATTAGTATGAAGCATGTTATTTTTTTTTAAAAACCTACATTTTAATTCTATATAAATTTTAGAATTCTTTACACTAGATATAACTTCATCTAAGTCGTTTTAATTTTTCATAATCTTTTCATGTATAAACATGAAATGTTGCCAAAATTATACTTTTAATTTCTATAAAAAGTCTAAGGATTATCATGATGATGTGCGTTGGTGATGCTATATATATATAAGGTTAGGGTGCAATTTTAACAATTAAATTTTACGCTATGAACGTATGACACCGTAAAGTTTCGGAAGGTGTAAAAATACACATAACGTTATAACACCGTTAATTCAACCGTTACTTTTCATCCGTAGACCTTACAAAGTCAACATTTTTGCCACATCATCTCTTCCTCGTTTCTTTCTTTCTCTTTTTCACCACCTCATAGGATTTCGCTCAAAGAAAACGTTACTCTTTTAACTTGCATTATTATTGGCCAAAAAATGAAAAAAAAAAAGATGATAAAGGGCTTGTTTGGATAGCCCGTTGAAAGAACGGACATAGATTATAAGGTAAATATGTAAGAGGAATTTTGTCTCAGTAAGCGCAAGAATGAATTTTGGTTGCCCAAACAGACTAACCAAACAAGCCTAAAAGCTTTTAACCATACACATATTTCAACAACTACACTGATTTATTTCCACTGTTTCATCTCATTTAATTTATTGGAGTCTCAAAATATTCCCTGCAACATCTAATACACATTTTCGTAGTATATTTCTATAGTACTCAGGAATATTCCCTGCAACATAGTATCTAATATTTAACATTATTTGTAAATTTATACTCAGGAATTGCCATATCAAATATAGTACAAATGTACATATTCTTTTACATGATAGAAACGGAGTAAAAGTATCATTTTGCTAAAAAGGTACATACCAATTTAGATAAAATCATTTTGTTTATTTTAAGGCTATAAGGGGAAAATGAAGAAGAGATATTTGTGCCCAACAAATAAAAGCAAAAAAAAAATCAAGAATTGGAATGAGAAACAATGAACCTGTTTGACAACACTAATGGGAACCCTAAAAGTCCATTCAAAGTGCTTTTCCGCAAAATAGCATAATCTGCTTCACATATTTAATTCAATTTATGTAAAAGTACTTCTCAACCATGTTTTCAAACGGGTTCAATAACACATATAAGGCTTGTTTGGTTAGCCCGTTTAGGCAACCAAAATCTATTCCTGCGCTTACTGAGATAAAATCCCTCTCACATATTTATCTCAAATTTGTGTCCGTTCTCTTAACGGGCTATTCAAATAAGCCCATGGTCTTGTCGTGGAAGCTGGCTTTTAATACGTACAAGGAAAAGCAATATGTTGAGCAACATCAATAACTCCCTAATATAATTCACAAATCATCAAATTGTAATAATTCACCAAAACTTTTGAGTGCACTTTTATATATGCTTCAATTTCGTAGTTTAAATTTGTTTTTCCACGGCATGTATCGAAGCATCTTATTTTATGAGAGCATATGAGGATTTTAAATCTTTATAGAATTAAACATTATAAAAATATATATACAACTCCTTCAACTCTATATCTTATGTAAATAATTTCATTAGATTTTGAAATTTTACAATAAACCTTGCCTCAGTGTTCAGCTATACATATTAGGATTGTTTGGTTAGCCCGTTTAGACAATCAAAATCCATTTCTGCGTTTACTGAGACAAAATTCCTCTCACATATTTATCTCGAAATCTGTGTCCGCTCTCCCAACAGGCTATCCAAACAAGCCCAATTTATCATTACAAAATATGCAGGTGAGATAGATATTAGAGTCTCATCAGAGTTAAAGTATTTCTAAAGAACTCTTATATATGTATTTGCATGTTGTTTACTGATTATACCCTCACATTAATAATAAGATTTGAACATATGAATATGTGATTAATGATTCACCTCTTTACCAGCCAGATCAACATTTATATATTTTGTATTAATTTAATTGGAAACAAGTATTTATTGCTAAGTATCTAACAAGTCCTTGTACTCACTGGCGAACCTACGTTCATTGGAGGGGGTGCAACCGCATCCACTGACTTCCAGAAAATTAAGTATATATTAATAATATGTAATTTGTTTTGCACCCACTCATTTGCTAATTTTGAACCCACTAAATTTTGGTCAAATTCTTATCAAAAGATATTAAGAATAAGTCTTATTTATCTTCTTAAAAAATAGTTTGCACCCCCTGAATCAGGATCTGGATCCGCCATTGCTTGTACTGTTCTAGGTCAAACAAAAGCAGTTAAGTCTTCCTCATTCGATAATTGCATGAAACAATGTTCTAGAAAGGGTAATAATAACTTTCATTCATTATATATGTTAATGCTTTTGATCAAATTCGCTAACATAATGTTGCTCCTTTGAATTCGTTACCATAAAGTTATTTTTTAAAATTTATTATCTAAAATCTAGATTTTACCTTGAAATCTGTAAAAGTTATTCTGAAAATGATATCCAAACAAACCCTTAATTACACAAAACTTTAATAATAACCTGGCCAGTATGCAATAACAAATTCTAGCATAAGAAATATCCGTTCTACTCTTAGAGCTTGTTCAGCACATGTTCCCTAAATCTAGATTTACTATAAAATTTAGGTTTTATTCAAATACTTATATTTTTTCAAAATCTAGATTTAATAATGAAACTTAGGTTTCAAATCTAAGTTTTGGAAAAAAAAAATTTTTTTATCAAATCACACTCACTTTCATAATAAATTTTCTCTTTCCTCTTTTTCCTCTTCAATAATTACTTTTTGTCTCGAGCAAAAGCTAATAATTTCTCAAACACAATCATATGTCACATTTTAAAACCTAGATTTTTCTTCAAAATCTGTAAAAGTTATTCTCTCGAAATTTTTTCTCCAAAACTTAAGCTTTATTTCAAACTCCATTAAGCCTATTTTTAAAATGGTTTCCAAACTAGCTCTTGTCTGATGACAAAAGCTAATTTAGAGCTTGTTTGGAAGCCAATTCTAGAACCTAGGTTTGATTTCAAAACTTAGGTTTTACCTCAAAACCAAAGTTTTGTTCAAGTAAATTTTTTTCCTAAAAGCTATTTTGGTTACAAAACCTCCGTTTGAAACCTAGGTTGTCTCTTTTATACTCCTCTTCCTCTTTCCTACTTTCCTCTTTTCTACCCACTTTTTTTACCTCGGAATCTATAAAAGCTAATAACTTCCCAAACATAAATCAATTTTCAAAACCTAGGTTTTGTATTGGAATCTGTAAAAGCTATTTTCCAAAATCTATTCTCCAAAACCTAAGTTTTACCTCAAAATCTGTAAAAACTATTTTAACCTCACATCCAAACAAATTCTTAGTTGGGGAAAGGGCAAAAAAAACAAACAAAAAGTATTGACGTTACATGTATAAAGACAGAAATTATAACTAAGCTAGTACTATTGTTTCGTACACGTTTTTCTCAGTCTTTCTGTTATTGTTTGTTGACCCAGTAGTATATCTAACCAATATATAATCCAGTCAATGGTAAGAAAATATGAATGGTCACTTAATTCAGTTGGTTTCGTTGCATTAAATAATTCTTCATAAGAATAAATCTAATTAAGCCCATTTAGATAAAATGGGAGGTCCTTATTAGTTCAAAATAACTAATCACCTATTAAAATTTAGTGTCTGATAATGTATCCGGTATAATTGCTTTCAGCAGGGGATATTTATGTTTTAAAAACTCATTATTTTATTAGAGACCATTGGAGTAATTTGAATTTCAACTGTATATATGCAATATCATGGATTAATATTAATCTTCATATGCGATAATAGCTATTCCTATCACTTGAACCTAAGATACTATTTAAAAATTATTGAATTCCTTAGACTTAATTATATTGGTTAGATATTTTCTCTTTTGGCATAGGAAGCATGCTTACTAATTACAAGAGTCACTAAGTTAACAAAAGGGTTGGCAAGCTTCCACGAAATTGAGAACCAGAATGTTGAAAAATGTACATGTCACTTATAAATTAGTGGCCACTGAAGTCAAGTGCTTAATACAAATTGAAAAAAAAGTATCAAACATATAAATAATGTTAGAACTATACATCACTAAAGGGACGTTTCTAGTTCTATTTTATTTGGTTCTTCTTTGGAACAAAGATTAAAAAAATGACTTATTTGTGACACATATCGTGCTTGTTTAGATAGTCCGTTGGGAGAATGGACACAGATTCCGAGGTAAATATATGAGAGGAATTTTGTCTCGGTCAGCGTGGGAATGACTTTTAGGGAGGCAAACGACCTCCTCAAACAAGTCCATCGTCTCTTTTTCTCACACTTGTTCACATCTTTCCACTTTGGCTCTTCCCACTCTTGAAGGAGAGGAATTTAAGTGAGAATAATGGTGTCTCTAGAAGTTTATTTGTTTGACCTTTATTAGGTATTGATGTTTTTTTATAACATATATTTGCTTTATAGTCACATTATAATTTTAATTAAGTATTATTAGATATAAAATAACAATATTATTATTTATGCATCTACTAGATTAAGTATCGTAATTATACTCATTAAGCGAACACATGAACTCAATTAATTAAGTATAAATGATTATTTAATAAAAATTATCCCTTGATCTTATTTGTCAACTTAGACAAAGTTATTAGAGTTAATTAAGAAGAAAAAAAAATTTTGTTTCATTCTTGAATTATGGTTTGACTACTGACACTTAATATTATTTGGGTATGTGTCAGCAATTTTTTTTTCAAGGTGATCCTTATGATTTAGGCCACTATAAAAGTTTGTGCTTAATGGTTCCGTTTGGCAAAGCGGTGTAGAAGTACTTATAGGCTTATTCACACAAGTCGAGGTAAATATGTGGAAGAGATTGTCTTGTTTTACGGAAAAACACTGTTGAACGTGCTTATGACTACAAACCAAGAGCGTTGCCAAACAAACACAATATTTGACCAAGTTTAAATTGTAACATCCCAGCGCCCTCCCTCGCAGATATTGTCCTTGTTTGCAGCCGTAGCCAAGAGCAGGGTTTTGTTCCTCTGGGTGCAGCCGTAGCCACCCAGAAAACGCGTCCACGAGGGGAAGATATCCACACCCTTATAAGGCATGCTTCGTTCTCCTTCCCAACCGATGTGGGACTTTACATAAATGGCCAACGTACCCTTTCTCTTTTTATTGTTCCACTACTTAGTTATTTCCACCATAGCATTATTATTGTATCAAAACATTCAATTTTCATATTTACTATATTATAAGTGTCACTTGCTTAGTCAAAGTCTCTTGCATTATCATGATTCCTTCGAGAGTTCCAAACAATGAAGATATTTTTTTCCAGAACAGATTCAAGATTGGAAATGTCAATAAACAAATAAATCTTATAAAAAAGTTATTATCTCATGGCTTTAATATAAACCCAGTTGATTTTTTTGGAGATTAAGGTAATTAAATAACATGCTTTATATTATATATATTATCTTAAATATTTATAAATTAATTAAATTAGTTTAAAATAATAA
>JANTPZ010143493.1:26757-38657 GCA_025593235.1 Vachellia pachyceras | reverse complement strand
TAGATGGGAATGGCAAGTGCCTTAGACACATTTTGTGGTCAATCATATGGAGCAGAGCAGTATCACATGCTTGGAATACATATGCAGAGAGGCATGTTGGTTATCTTACTTGTTGCTGTAGCCCAGTCCATTATTTTGGCTAACTTGAGACCTATTCTAGTTTTATTGCATCAAGACCACAATATTGCAAAAGAAGCCGGAGTATATGCTCGTTACATGATCCCAAGCCTTTTTGCTTATGGTCTTCTTCAGTGCAACATTAAGTTCCTACAGAACCAGAACATAGTCTTTCCTATGGTTCTAACTACTGGAATCTCAACCTTAGTACACATCTTTTTCTGCTGGGTTTTGGTTCTTAAAGCTGGCCTTGGCATCAAAGGAGCTGCCATCGCATTTTGCATTTCAAATTGGATTAGTTTGCTATTGCTAGCACTTTATATCAAGCACTCTTCTTCATGCAAGAGGACTTGGACGGGCTTTTCAAGAGAATCCCTTCATAACATCCCCCAATTCTTCAGACTTGCCCTTCCTTCAGCTCTCATGGTCTGGTATGATTCTTACTATTGAAGATTCTTTCACTTTCACAAATGAAAAATAACTTGGAAAGCAAAATAACAGACTATTCACTCAACCACCCATGGGTCAAAAGTGCTGCTCCTGCTCCTACCACCACCTACTAGTGCCATCACGACTACCACTACCACTACCATCAGGACTACCACTACCACTATGACTACCACCACTAGTACCACTAGTTATAGTGTCCTGCAAGAACTTAATTACCATCTACTTTCCTTGGTGATTGATAATGTTATGATCGTTTTTGAGATTTTTTTTTGGGAACAGCTTAGAAGCATGGACGTTTGAATTGATGGTGATACTGTCTGGTACTTTTCCTAATCCAAAACTACAAACTTCAGCTTCTTCCATATGGTAAGTTTTTCCTTTATGAGCTATGCTCTTGTTTGTGCTAAACTTTTTATGGCATTTTGACACATTCCTTATGGATTCTGAACTCCTTCCTCAGTCTTAGTACGTCTGGTACGTTTTGGATGTTAAACTTCGGAATTGGGGCTGCTGCTAGGTCAGTTGTTTCTTGCTAGAAAATTGCACCATTTTTTAATGTTAATACTATTGCTAGTCCTTATAATTTGATTGAGTTTTAATTTTTATCCCGTCAGTTTCAAATATTGGATTTTAGTCCTTATTGTTGTATAAAAATTTGGTCTAAATTCAACAATAGATTCTTATACTTTTAACAAATTTTTGTTTCAGTCCCAATACTTAAATATAGACTGAGTTCTTATAAACTATAAATATCAAAATCAAAGTTAGATCAAATTGTGAGAACCAAGAAAAATCAAATTGTAAGGACCAATAATGATATTAACCCTTTTTTATCCATGCAAAATAACTCCAATGGAAATTTATATTTGGCTTTTAGTGTAGCAAAGATTAATTGGACCTTCACAAGTTTTATTTTGAATCTAAACTCAAACAGTACAAGGATATCAAACGAACTAGGGGCTGGCAATCCAAAAGCTGCACGGTTAGCACTTAAAGTCACCTTATTCATGGCTCTCATTGTGGGAGTTTTTGAATTTTCTCTGCTAATGCTATTAAGGAATATTTGGGGTGAGGCATTTACCAATGTACATGAAGTGTTGAAATATGTAGCATCGGTGCTCCCAATTGTGGCAATTACCGCCTTTATGGATTCAATTCAAACTGTACTCTCAGGTACTGACATTGCTTCTGCTAATTAAAATTGAGTGTAAAATATGCATACCACTTATTCTTAATCGTCAGATGGGGAAGGAATATAATGCTACCTTTACATAATACTCTCTCCAGCTCTAAATATAACTTATCTGTAATGAATTTACCCTACAAAAAGGAGCTTATATTTAGAATTGCACGAGTCAGTGGCCTATGTTTCTTTGTGTATGTGCAACTTCACCATTGATAAGAAATTTGGCAATATTTCGTGAATAAGGCGTCGCAAGAGGATGTGGTTGGCAGAAGCTTGGTGCATATGTGAATCTTTGCACATATTATCTTGGGGGTGTTCCGTTTGCTATAGTCTTTTCTATAGCCCTCCACATGAAAGTAAAGGTAAGGTTCCATCGATTTCTATTGCCCTCCAATTGAAACTACTTATGTTGAACAATATTCAGTTTGTCACTACTTGTTTTGAATAATATTTGGTTTGTTGAACAAATAGGGCCTCTGGATGGGTATCGCATTGGCACTAATTGTTCAAGTGGCATGTCTTCTACTCATAACCATGTACACCAACTGGGAGAAAGAAGTAAGCCATCCTCTTATATCTTCAACTTTCTATTGTGTGGTGAGCTGAGTTTCCTAACAAAAGCATTCATTTTCTAGGCTATGAATGCTGCAATAAGGGTGCAAGGTCCCAGCGTCCCACCAAGTAACAACCAAAATGTTACTAACTGATGAAGCCGTAACTCTAAAAGTTGCGATTTTGGCATATGAAATGAAAGATTACTGAGATATGCAAAATATAGCTGAGCCTTAGTTATTTTTCAGTATAGAAATGTAAAACAAAGTATGAAAAACAGAGAAAATATAATCAGTTATGTAATTAAAGACTTTGGTAGGCACTAAATAAGATCTTTGATTGTTTCTACATCCTCTGGCTGCTCTTGTCCATTGAGTATTACAGGAACGCCTAAAACATTTGACTGACACAATACTGGCTCCTTGATCAACCGAAATGCCAAAAAAAAAAAAAAAGAACCAGGCACCATTTCTATAAATACTCGTATTCAGCTAGATGAATGGAATGACAATCTGTTTGGAGGCACCTGACAACATTTTATGTTTGTATAGCAAACAACTCTAACAACAACTTTTGCAGGCAGCAGATACAATGAGGGCTCAAGAAAACGTCCTCACAAATCACCAGTAGGATGCCTTTCATCAACCACAATTAACAACCACCACACACCCCCCCCCCGCAAAAAAAAAAACAAAAAAGGGGGAGATAATTTAATTGTGCAACAGTTATTGTGGGTCCCCAAACTAAAATTCAAGTGAAATGTTAAATTTCCATGACTGCTACCTTGTACATCTACACATCCGTTGCAGCTTTACATGGAGAAACACAGGTGAGGAGGGCCATACAACAATTGTAGTCACGATCTAATGGCTCCTGTATTAGAATTTTCATTCCGGATGCTGAAATTCTAGATCTAATTTTCTTTTCAGATGTGATCTGTCAGCGCTACAAAACCAAAGAGGGATTAAAAATTAGTTAGCATCATTTACATGGATTAAATAATAAAAAAAATCCAGCGCACTGCCAGCGGTAGCGAAAATATATTGTCATAAAAGTAGCATAAAACAGATTCAATTTCTGTAGCAATTATTTTCTCAAAGAGGTTATAGAGAAAGATCTTCTGATTAATAATTTATTCAAGAATATGGCTTATAATAGAGTGCAATGGCGTCGTGTAATCCATGTAGCCGACCTCACCTAGCGAGATAAAGACTTTGTTGTTGTTGTTGTAGCAGTTATTTTCTCACAGGTACGATCAGTATGGCGGATATTCACATATCAAAGGTTCTGTGTACATATTAAAGCATATTGAAATGAAATATGCCTGAGCAATAATTATCCATCTGTAACTAGGCTGTCTTGCCAATTTATTTGCAATCATATATCAAAAGGCAAGCATGTTTCAAACCCCAGACCTTTTACTCCGTGCTGTATGGTATACAAATAATCTAAAGAAAAGCCAACTACAAAGAATACGACAAAAATCTAAAAAACACGTCTGATGTGCTAGATGAGCTTTACGGATAACATTTTCAACTTGAATAATTTTAGCTGAAGGATTGCGGCTTAATATGCAAACTAGCATTATAACCTGTTTGACCAGTTGAATGATTCATATTATTTTACCTGTTAATTGTAGGCCTATTTGGAGGATTTAATCGAAATACAGAAAAGTCTACTGAAGTTGCAGCTGGATCATTCTTTCCTCTATTATCACCAGCCTTTTGTATGAAATCACCAACATTATCATCAACTTTATCTCCTTGTAATGCATATCCTACAAGTCCATCACGCCCTGGCATCACTCTCCTAGACTTTCGAGGAGGTGATAAAACAGTTGGGCCCTCATGTGGGTTGAAATCAGAAGCCTTAAGATCCTTCTTTGGGGCAGGTCTGGGAAGCTTATCAGGATCCGTGGGCAGAGGTACAGAGGAAAAATACCTAGAGGAAAAAGGAAGACTAAATATGCAATAGAACACAGTTATTGAAATCTTTATATGATGTTAAGACGCATGACATACCTGTGCTCTAATGCTTGCTGCACTGAAATTCTAACTTTAGGATCATATGTAAACATCTTTGACAATAAATCTAAAGCATCATCACTTGCCATTGGGAATAAAGAACGCAAAGGAGGAGCTGGAACATATTGGTATTCAACATAATCAGGAAGGTATACTATATCAGCCCACTGAGAAGCTGTTGGAGTCCCAAATGCAGCAAAAATCTTTCCTAATTGATCAATATCACTTGAGCCCTATCAAGATTAAGAAACATGAGAAAACGGGTTATAAATTTAAAATGATGAATGATTGATTATTAGCGCATAAAGAAGCACAAGAATAAAATCAGCCAACACAACAAATTACATCATCAAAGCACAAAAAAGTTCTTTTAAAAAACAGTTGAAACAAATGGCCAATATGATGGAACATGAGAACCAGATTAGATGAACATTAAATCAAATGTCACTAACATCAACATAACCAGCAGCTTATTCAAATGGGAATATAAACAGTTTGATAAGGTTAAGTGGATTTTTCTGTAGAAAATGGACAACTGATTACACTCAAAGATCAAAATCCATTATCTCAAGACAAATATTCAAACATATCAATTGATTCTTCCTAGTCTATCCTTTACCTGCAAAAAAGGACGACGAAGCAGAAGTTCAGCAAATATACAAGCTGCAGCCCAAACATCAACCCCTGACCCATACTGTTTGGCCCCAAATAATAGCTCAGGTGCTCTATACCACCGAGCGAAAACCTATTCACGCAATAAGCACAAGTGTCAAGCATGGAGATTGATAAACTTGAAGAAAGCATAAAAGATGAACCTTCAAATGATGCAGGGCATGCTTAATAATATGCAGCAGTTACTAATGGAAACAACTAAACTGATTGGAATAAAGAAACATTTGACAAGCCATTTAAGTTGTAAGCAAACTTCCTAAATTTCACCATTCACATATTCTACTCAACTCATGTGAGTCACCACGAGATGATGATCCAAGTGAACAGAAAACATAGAACACAAGCAATCAGAACTAACCCTTCTTCCACCAATTACAGGTTTTGAATCAGCAAAAGTTTTCTTTTCTTACCTTGTTTGCCCATTTTGAAACGCAATAAACAATAGAAAGTAATTTATAGAAAAATTATTTCAGACACAGACCAGATACTGTTATGAGGATTTTAATGTATAGTCCACAGGTTTCCAGCCTATATTTGTGTAAAAAAGCGCTACTTGATCATATTAGGCAAATCACTATAGTGTAGTCCCCTACTAGTTATGCATTATGTAACATCCAAATAAAAGGGAGCATTGCTAAAATATCGCAAGAGAATTCGAAGAAAGTTGGATAACAAACAGAATTCCGTGAATTATCAGTTCGAAGTCTTGCACAGAACGTTGGGTTTTATTTAAAAGAAAGGAACGAGTCCCGAGAGCCAATAAGTCAACGAACAGGTTCCCACATTGAAAGGGGTCAATGCACTCTGAATAAAGAAGCAAACCTGATGAGTAAACCTTCGATCTGGGCTCCCAAATATCCTTGCTAAACCAAAATCTGCAAGTTTCAGCTGTCCATTTGATCCTATCAACAAGTTATTTGGCTTCATATCCCTGAAGATTTATTAGCAAACTTTTCATTCATCACTAGAAAGCACGTAATATATATTTAGTGAACAAAAAGTAGCAAGCTTTACCTATGCAAAACCCATTTCTTGTGGCAACAAGCAAGACCTTTAAGAGTCATTTGAAGGTAGGATTTTATATCAGCTGGCGAAAGAAAAATATTTCGATCTCGTATAACAGCTTCAAGATCCGTCTCCATGAATTTAAACACTAGATGCAAATTCCCTTTATGTGGGAATGCATCAACTAACTCAATAATATTGGGATCTTTGAGCTCTTTGAGCAGTTTAATCTCTCTAAGAGCTGTGAAATTGACCCCTTCCTTCTGCTTGCCAAGTCGAATTTTTTTAATCGCAACTGTCTGTCCTGTCTATTCAAGCATTGAATTCATTTATATAAGAGCACCAACTGATGAAAGGATGCCACCTTTGTGTCAACAAAGGGTAGGATATTCTTGTTCATACCCTATGGCACAT
Organism: Vachellia pachyceras; assembly: GCA_025593235.1. Taxonomy (NCBI): domain Eukaryota; kingdom Viridiplantae; phylum Streptophyta; class Magnoliopsida; order Fabales; family Fabaceae; genus Vachellia; species Vachellia pachyceras. Next base: position 32,237 of record JANTPZ010143493.1, on the reverse strand, counting down.
ATTCAAAGTCCAGAGAAGACAAGAAAATAAACACCCTATGCGAGTCATTGAAACTTTAGAAAAACAAGCTATCAAAATTCAACCAATAAGGCTCGTCATTCACACTAAGATCAAAACATCTTTTCAAAGCCATATTCACTGACCCAATTTCCTCCCTTTTTCGTTTTAAAATCATGTTTCTACCAACTGCGAGATAATTTTGTTCCAAAATAAATTAAAAATGAGCATAAAAGGCAACTGGTTTAATTCGGGGTTACCTTTGTATCAATGGCTTTGTATACGACTCCATAGGTACCTTCACCGAGGACTTCGCACCTCAGATATCTATCGGCAACTTTCTTATACCCATCGAAGTCTGACATTTTCACCCCCCACAATTTTTTTCCTGATCGTATTATTGAAGCTAATTCAGCTTAAAAATTAAGAATTTGCAAGCAAAACATTGCGAACTAATTAGGGCTTTGGCGAGAAAAGCAATCAAGATGCAAGAAAGCTGTTGAGAGCACCATCAAGCTTTACTGAACACTGAAAGCGAGGCTAGCAAAAAGTGGAAGAAGCTGAAGGCCGCCCCGACTCTTGTTCCTTCCACTTTCTTGGTTAGGCCCAGCACATTATGAACGGCGCACCGTTTGCCCTGAACGGAAGGACGCATCTAAACCCTCGATCCATGAGATCGTGGCCATCCATTTCTTCTCTATGACATCTGTTTTACACATTTTTCAACTGTAACGTCTCAACGGTGTCGTTTGGACGAAAATGCAGTAGTAGGAAGATAGATGTTGGTAGAGTTTTTAGACCCGTTTAGAAACGTAGTAGAGAAATAATTTTATATAGGTTGAGATAAATATATGAAGGAGATTACCTCATTTTACGGAAAAACGATGTTGAACGTACGTTTGACTTTTTCAAACGCTTCGTCAAACAAGCTCCATAATGGGTTTTCATTCTACACATTCTCTTCAATCTTACAGTGTAATTTGAGGTTGAATAATAAGCTATAATTTTTAAGGATCTAACACTTACATGGGATTTAGAATATAGGAAGGTTATATTTGAGTCTCATCCTAGGAACTTTGATTGATATTTGATTAATCATATTAGTGACTTAGCTGCAGTTTGTTACATATATGGATTCATAAGCCGTAGTTTTTCATGATAGCCAAAGATTAACCATATATATATATATCTCAAGGGATTAGAATATTCATTACCCTTGAACCATAAGGAAATATAATATGACACACAAATAGTAAATAACAAAACAAAAGTAGTCAATCTTAAGATTGAATTAGGAAATGGTGAGGCACATGAGACGTCTATATGAGTTCTTCAAGTATGGAAGACACTTGGAATTTACTAAACTCAAGTGGGCAATAATGAAATTAGAGTAAGAAATGAAGCACATGAGACTCCATGAATCAATTCTTCAAGCATGGGGGAGTACCTAAATCGTTTAGAATTTACTAAATTCTAGCAATGTGCTTGTTTAGCGGAGCGTTTGGAAAAGCCAAATATACATTTAACAGGATTTTTCTGTAAAACGAGATAATCTCCTTCACATATTTATATCGACTTGTGTAAAAGTACTTCTCTACTGTGTTTCCAAATAGGTAAAATAACAAAACTGAATTGGGCAATCAAAAAATTGAAGTAGGAGATCGTGGGACTCTCATGAATTCTTCGAGAAAGTGGTATTTCCAAAATTTGTCAAAAATTACGAATATCATTTTAAATTTTCAACTCATCGTGATATTCTAAATATCAAATGAAATATTTATTCTTTTGATTCCCAACAAACAAATGCGATTCTTAAACAAACATTTTTTAAAGATGTGCAGCTAAAATTTAAAACAATCCTAAACAAATTTACCACCACATTCAAATAATTAATTAGAATCAAAAGAACAACATCTTCTGTTTTCTAATATATCATATTTATTTAAATTTTCCCTTCCTTATCATCCGTGAACTTATTTAATCTAAAGCTATAAATTTAATTTTTTTTGTCCAAATTCAGATATTAACTGTTATTTAAAATACTGATAAGGGGATAATTCAAACCATAGGGATATTAATATTTTTCCTATTATATCAATAACTTTTTTTCCTTTTTTAATATAATTATATTGTGATTTAATTTGGAGGTCTCGAGCTCAAAACCAAATACGAGGTATTTAAAAATACCTCTTTTGATTGTTTCAACAATTTCTTATATAATCACATATATTCTTCTCTTGGAAGAATAATATTCAACGCATTAAACATGAGTATAATTTTCAAGTGGGATTCAAACCTGTGAATAATATTCACAGCAATATATCCAAGCTTCACAAGTATGATAAAACTGTTTTTTTTTTTGTAAGGTTTAACACAAATGTATTTATGGGCCGAGCCTGTCTTCTTATTACATGAATCAATGATATGGGCCATTGGTCGGCCCATAGACACTCATGTTTGTTTCATCAACTAATTTAAACCAACGAAGATTACTTCAGTTATTAGGCCCTGTTTATCAGTCAATATTGATGGTTGGATTGGACTGAAACTTGGCTGAACATTGGATTCTTTTCTGGGTTAATACAATTTTTAGTGTCTCAAGCATGTCCTCATTTTAATTTTGATCTTTCAAATTTAAAATAAGTTATTTTACCCCATCAAATTTTATTTTATTTAAAATAATGATGTCTATAATTTGATAAAAATCATACCATATTAACTCTTGAGGGATTAAAATAAAAATAAAAGTAAATTCAATGGATCAAAAATAGTATTAACCCTTTTTCATAAATTTTAAGAGGTACCCTCTTTGGTTTCTATTACAAGGCACCAAGTAATAAGTATTCTTGGTACTTTTTATAAGTCACCAACTAGTTTTCAAGGAACATTAAGTAATTCTTTCCATATATGCCAATATTTAATAGGGGTAGTCAGAGGGGGTCATAGTTGATATGATATTTGAGTTTAATATAGTTAATAAATGCATAATCACTTAAATTTTAGCACAGATTTAATAGTTCCAGCTGTTTTTATGGAGAATTGGTAAATGTGATTTATAAAAACAACCAAAGGAAGTAGATAGCTAATTTGAGGAACTTAAGTAGATTAATTAAATAAGTTATTTGCAATAAATGATTGTTGACTTTTTTAAAATATCCATGTTAATTTAAATGTAGGAGGTAGTATATCATATTTTCGACCAAAACAAAGCAAATAAACCCTTTACGGGTTTTTATATTTAGAACCCCTGTCCCTTATTTGTGCCTTCCTCCTGTGATATGCTATTTTTCCTGGGTTTGCCTTCAATTAAATCATGTAAACTCATATGAAATGACTGTGTGCTGGGTGTTTGCAGGGCTGGGGTGGCACAAAGGAGAAGGAAAGGGGGAAGTGATGCAAGGACGGGGAAAGGGGAATGGATAGGAAGAAAGGAAAGAGAGGGAATAAAGGAGGAAGTGTTGTATCTAGCACATAAAAATCAGTGGATCTTCCAACTTCTCTACAACGTTGTACTTATTCCGGTGACAGCAACACCTGCAAACAAACAATTAATCCGAGTTGCGTCCGATGACACTATCTTTAAGACCTATTCCGCGACTACCGGTAAGTAAGTTGCGGCACTCCCTAGGATTAAATAGATTCTTCCTGTGAAGATACATGGATACAGAACTAGCGGAAAGGATAATAAAACTCAGCAGACAAAAAGAATGGAAGAGGAGGAGAAAGAGGAAGAGAGGTGCACACACTCAAGTGCAATATGTTAATCCTCTTCTTTTAGACCCCCTTATTGTATCTCCAATTTCAATAACTATTTAATCATCCTCATTCTTGAAAAAATGCGTCAACCTTTTTCTCTTTTAAACAAGCAATCAAAACAAAACCGTAAAGCCACACACTTATTGCCTTACTTTTGTTATCAATTTTATTTTGCTCTTGAAATACCATTAAGGTGTTATAATGTGTAATGAAGGAGCCTCATAATAATTTCATAAGTTGCCTTTTCAACTTTGTCTTAATAGAAAAAGCTATTAAATACCATCAGACATGCACGTTGCTTTTTCAACCCAAAAAATGATATTAAATGCCTTCAAACAAATTCCAACGTTTCAATGCCTTTAACATCTTTGAAATGCTTTTAATAATAATTGATTTCAATGATAAATTCTAATACATTTTATTTGAGGAAAAATCAATGATGACATATGAACATATTATAGTGTATTAAAGGAATAAATGCTAATAAAAGGTAGTCTTTTCAAATTTCGAATTCCACATTAAATGCAGAAATTTCTTGGTCAAAGCACTCTTTAAAAATAGTATTTTATTTTCATAAAGCTTTAATAAAGAGTGTCCAATACACAATTAACTTGCACATAAAGGGTAAGGGAAAATTGTCGGATTTGTCTCTAGTGGCCTTTGTCATGTGCAAGCGCTTTCCTCCTCTTAATTCCAAATAATGTGGGACTCTTTCTTTGACACACCCGCACACAATATTTACAACAGTATGAACGGCACGAAGGAGGGAGAAACCAACTGAATGAAGGAAGAATGAAGAGGACTGAAATAAGGGATAACTCAATATTATTCAAATGATCAAACTTATGAAGTAAAAGAGATTATATGCTATTTATATGCCTCAATATAACACTATAAATTAATAACATAATATTCTAGAAATTTAAAATTAAATACAAATGATAAAAGATGATAATCAATCAATATTAAATCCAAATATTCGATAGATATATACCCAAATATATGAAAATCATTATCAACTATTATTTCATATCCCATCGTGAAGCCATAGAGACAGCTCTGGAATCACCGGCTATTCTGTATAAGCAGATCAAAGGGCAGAAGTATTTCGGTGGAGAGGAGATTGGGTATATTTGGACATTATTGTGGCAGGTTGGATCCCTCATTGGCTGAATGTTCTGGAGCAACTTGGAGAGATGGAACTGCTCACTCCACATTGGGTCCTTCATCTTCATCAATGGAGCCTCAACCTGCTGCAAACTTCACCTGTCAAAGATTGCTTGCTTTCCACAGATTCTGTCATTATGAATATAAATACAAATATTCATGTCAGCCAATAACAATTAAACCATGAACGGGATATTCATACATACATATATATGAACCGTAAGTCTCTCATTATGAATATAAATTGTTGATCGATGAAGACCTGAGCTTTAATTTGTTTCCGTCTCAACTAGTTTTGGTCGCCTGACGACCAGACTGGGTTTGAAATATTTGGACCCTAACTTGTGATTCTGTCAGGGTTGTGTTGGACCATGGGCTTGTTTGAAATAACATTTGCAAAAGCTAAACACACGTTCAACAGTGTTTTTTCGTAAAATGAGATAATCTCATCCGTATATTTGCCTCGACTTACGTAAAAGTACTTCTTTACCACGTTCCTAAACAGATCCCATATATAAATCTTCCACGCTCAGTGTCGCCACCCTTCACAAGGCTTGACT
>JANTPZ010143493.1:998-26737 GCA_025593235.1 Vachellia pachyceras | reverse complement strand
AAGTAAGAAAGAGAAAGAGAGAAAAAGTAAGAAAGAGGAAAGTAAGAAAGAGTAGTAAAAAGAGAGTATGAAAGAGAAAATCTAGGTTTCAAACCTAGATTTTGAAACCTAGGTTTCAAAACCTTGATGCCAAACTAACCCTAAACCATGAACGGGATATTCATACATACATATATATGAACCGTAAGTCTCTCATTATGAATATAAATTGTTGATCGATGAAGACCTGAGCTTTAATTTGTTTCCGTCTCAACTAGTTTTGGTCGCCTGACGACCAGACTGGGTTTGAAATATTTGGACCCTAACTTGTGATTCTGTCAGGGTTGTGTTGGACCATGGGCTTGTTTGAAATAACATTTGCAAAAGCTAAACACACGTTCAACAGTGTTTTTTCGTAAAATGAGATAATCTCATCCGTATATTTGCCTCGACTTACGTAAAAGTACTTCTTTACCACGTTCCTAAACAGATCCCATATATAAATCTTCCACGCTCAGTGTCGCCACCCTTCACAAGGCTTGACTCGAATACAACCAGATTATTTAGGCTGGGTCATCAAGCCTGTTAGACTTTAAAACTGTAGAAGGACCACGTTCATTCATTCGCATTACGTTCTTTGCTAAAGGAGGGAAAACAACATGGATTCCAACTTGAATTTGAATCCCTTCAATTAAACCACCACAACTAATAGAGCCTTTTTGTAATCACACAAGTTATTTTAAGGTTCAAGGTGGTGCTAAGTTTTTGATTTTTGATTTTAAAATACAATTTTAGAAACAAAATATGTTCGGTTAAAATGGTGTTAAGTTGGTTTTTAACACTTTCAAAATAGATTTTATCCAAACATAATTAAAATTCTTAAAGTCACTCTTGTGAAAAACATATCCAAACTAATCAACATCATTTTTAACCACCACAATTATAGAATCGCAGTTGTTTACCATCAATCTAAACTGACTTAACAAAATAAAATCACATACCAACAATATTTTAAAATCATATCCATTGTCAACATTAATAATTATATAATTCGACAAGATAACTAATAAAACAATTTAGAAATTAATAATTAATTACAATAATGAATTACAATTAACTATAAGTAGTTATAATTATATTCCTTTTTTAGAAAATTTTATTATACTTAAATTTTATAATTATAAAAATTAAAAATTGTACATAAATAATATAAATATACTTAAAAATTTTGCAATAATAATAACATAAGATTATTAAAATAATTTTTTAATATAGAATATTATTACTTGTAGAATAAAGAATAAAAAATATAATGACCTAATAAAAAATAATGTAAAACTATAAGACCTAATTAAAAATTGGTCGAAATTATAATCATAATCTAAAGATTAGTTATCCCTTATCATATCTTAAAAATATAAAATGAAATCTTTAAGTATATTTTGATAATATATCTCTTAAAATATGTGGTATATATGGATTAAAGTGCATCCAACCCCTTTAATACTCATATAGTACTTTAAAGTATTTTGTAGTACATTCTAAATTGATGAGCGAAAAATTGCACCACTACAACATGTTTTTAAATTATTGAATACATTAAAATATACTTCAAAACATGGGATAAGTACAACATGCACTTACAAGAATACTTCAATATTGTTTTTTCATGCTTGTAAACAAACTTTTTATTTTATAAAACCTAACTTTCAGCTAGACCTAAGTATAGTATAAATTAAATTCTTATTTTACTAAATTATTATCAAATACAAAATTAATATTTTACTAAATATTTATTAATATAGTATAATTTTCGTCACATACATTATTAAAGAAATTAAATAAAATAAGAAAATAACACGCCATTTAAATGAAATGTATGAGCATTTATAAAACCAAAAATCCCTATCTGATTATAATTCATTTTATTCATTTCTACGTATTTCAATTTTAGAGAGTTTTTTATCAAAATTTGGGAGTGTTTTGAAAATCAAGAACTTTTCTATAAACATAATCTAAACCGATTGGTTTTCCCTTTTGGCCAGAAAAAGAGATTGATATTGAAATCAAAGCAAATATCTAGTTAATTGATATTTCCATCCCAAAATCTAACAATATCTTAGATGATTCTATGATATCTAGTCAGTTAACATTTCATACATAATCCATTTTTTCCTATTTTATTCATATCAATGTATAAATATTTTTAAAAAATAACATATAATCATATGCTGTTGAGAAATTAAGGAATTTGACCTGAGAATAGTCAACATAACTTGTACCTGTTTGCCTATAAATACGTAGGCTATATGCTAATTAGTGATTCACATTTCACAGTTAAGCGAAATGGCTTCTTTAAAGGCTCTATTATGCTTTATTCTCTCTCTTTTTCTTATGCCTCAAAGTCTAGCAGCTAGCAAAGATACTTCTTCTACATTAGTTGTTAACGTTGGCCGCGGGAAGCCAATCTCCAAAAACTTCTTTGGAGTATTCTTTGAGGTAGATATTTTATTTTCAGTCATTATCCATACGGATATATAAAGCCACTGACATATATAAATGAACTGTGTTGCAGGAAATTAATCATGCTGGAGCTGGTGGATTGTGGGCAGAACTCGTACGTAACAGAGGTGATAAGAGACTGCATATTTTGATAATGTCCTCTCTCTCTAACTAGGAATTTTTTATTCTGTTTTTTTTCATATGATTAACGAAAGCATATGTTTGCATTATCGTATGTGTTTAGGATTTGAAGAAGGAGGCTCAATGGTTCCCTCAAACATCTTTCCCTGGCTAATAATAGGAAATGAATCGAACATTTATGTCGAAACTGAAGCTTCCTCGTTGTTTCCTAGCAATAAAGTTGCTGTCAGATTGGATATTCATTGTCCGTCACCAGCACAATGCCCTAATGGCGTTGGTCTTTCTAACCCTGGCTTCTGGGGCATGGTGAGCCTATATATATATATATATATGACATTTGATCCATTTTTTACTATATAATGTCTAACATCTCTTCCTTTTTTTTCTTTTCAGAACATTGAGAAAGGGAAGAAATATAAAATTGTATTCTACCTTCGTGCCCTAGGACCAATCAATTTGAAAGTGGCATTCGCAGGAGCTAATGGACAAGAGTTGGCTTCAAATAACATCAAGTAATTAATAATCTGTTTCATTGTCAAAAAAGTGGTTAAAACATTAATTGTATGAGATTTTACAACGAGCGGATTATACATGTAGTGAGTAATTTTTTATTTTTTTAGGGCCATTGCAAGTCATGTTAGAACATGGAAAAGGTTTGAGACTACTCTGGAAGCTAAAGCATCGGACTTCAATGCAAGCCTTCAATTAACAACAACTCAAAAAGGAACTATTTGGTTGGATCAAGTATCAGCAATGCCTATGGACACATATAAGGTTTTGAAACAAGTATCAATTACTATATTTATATTGATGAAGTCATTTTTTAATTTTTTGCTAACATAGATTTTACCGTTTTGGATTTTTAATCAGGGACATGGTTTTAGAAAGGATCTTTTTCAAAAAGTGGCTGATTTGAAACCAAAATTTCTCAGATTTCCTGGTAAGTATTTATAAAACTTTTTTAAGTTAAAGGGTGTGTTTAAATTCAATTTTTTTTTCGAATCATAATCCAACTTATTCATTGCATTGGATCGGATGATTAGGTGGATGTTATGTCGAGGGAGGTTACATGAAAAATGCATTTAGGTGGAAGTATACTGTTGGGCCATGGGAGGAGAGACCCGGCCACTTGAACGACGTATGGGGTTATTGGGTTGACGATGGATTTGGTTATTTAGAATTTCTCCAGGTTAGTTTCTTTTCATTCTCCACTTTAACACTTAAATTGATAATTATTATATAAAAACAGTTCAATTTTTTATTATATCCTAATTATTAAATCTCATCCCTTAATTTAACAGCTAGCAGAGGATCTTGGCGCGGCCCCAATATGGGTATTTAATGATGGTATGGGTCTTCAGGACTCATTCCAATCCGATCATGTTGGTCCTATGATTCAGGTATAATTTACACTCTTCTATATGTTTTATATGCATTTTGCAGTTATAGTCATTTTCTTTGAATTCATTCAGTTCACCTGTTAATTGATTCTCAGGAAGCTCTTGATAGCATTGAATTTGCAAGAGGTCCAGTCACATCAAGATGGGGCAAAGTTAGAGCCTATTTGGGCCACCCTGAACCATTTGATTTGCAGTATGTTGCTATTGGAAATGAGAATTGTTTTCCTAATGAAAGATCTAACTATCAACAGAAATATCCTCAGTTCTATGCTGCCGTAAAACAAGCATATCCAGATATGCAAATTATATCGAATTGCGATGCTACCCAAGGACCTTTAAACCACCCAGCAGATGTCTTTGACTATCATATATATGATAATGCTGCAACCACTTTCAGTTACTATACTAAGTTCGACAGTCTATCTCGTTCTGGTCCTAAGGCTTTCGTTAGTGAATATGCCGTTAGAGATGGTGACAGTACATCTCCCAACAATACTGGAATCTTATTTGCTGCATTGGGTGAAGCTGGATTCCTCATGGGATTGGAGAAGAACAGGTTTCCTATATACTTCTCAATTATCAATTTTTGTTACTACCAGTCTGTTCAGTTGACTACTTATTCTTCTTTTTTTTTGTTTCTTTCTTGAAACAGTGATGTCGTTGAATTTGTGAGCTACGCACCATTGTTTGTGAATACAAATGATAGGAATTGGATGCCCGATGCTATTGTATTTGACTCTCATCAAAGTTATGGAACTCCAAGCTATTATCTGCAAAAGCTCTTCACAGAGTCAAGCGGAGCAACTTATTTGAACTCTACACTTGAAGCTCCTTCTTCAGTCCTTGCATCTGCTATCGTTTTCACAGATTCAACGGACAACAAGAGTTACATAAGAGTGAAGGTGATTAAATAAATAAGTTTAAGAGAAAATATCAAATAATATAATTTTGCTTTCCAATTTGTGTTTTTTTCTTCTCATTTTTAATTATCCAAATGATTTGCGTAGGTTGTGAACTTCAATGAGAATCCTGCAACTCTTAAGATCACTCTCAATGGCTTGGACGCAAATGCTAAACTATCTGGAGCGACCAAGACAGTGATCACATCTTCCAATCCGTTGGATGGGAATACTTTTGAACAGCCTACAAAGGTATAGCATCAAAATGCATGCATCCTCTTGTTGAATTTGAATTCTTATATTAAAATTAACAATCTGTAGTAGAGCTCATTTGTAACGCATGCGTATTTCGTATATTTTTGTATTTGTAGATTGTTCCAGTACAGAGTCCCCTAGAGAATGCTGCAAAGGACACCACAGTCAACCTCCCTCCATATTCAATCTCAGCTTTTGATTTCCCATCAAAGTGATAGGCCACTTTTGATTCCCTTTTAAGGCAATGGTCATCAATTTTAAATTTAGTTGTTTGTTTTGCATTTAAGGCTAGTGCAGGGTTTAAGTACTGTCGCTATGATTCTTTCCTGTTATTTTTTTTGTTTGCATGGCTTAAACTTCAAATAATTTGTCTGAATGTTTATTTTAATATTGTTCTCGTTACATTTTGCGCTTCCATTATTACTCTTCATTTCCACCTCACAAAATTAAGCACTTGCATTATAATCTAAATCCAAAAGAGACGAGTTTTGAAAAATTTCTCCACTTGAAAAATAAATAACATAATTTCACATAAGTATGTTTTTTATCAAAATTTCACAGTACATATGGGGATGGTTGATATGGCACTGATGATAAGCATTATATCTAACAATATTTTAAAGGGTTAATACAACTTTTAGTCCCTTAAGTTTGCCTTGATTTTGGTTTTGATCTCTTAAGAGGTAAAATGGTTCAAATCTTTATTATATTATAGAGATAGATAATTTAAATAAAATTAAACTTAAAGGATCAAAACAACCAATTTTAAATTTAATGAATCAAAACTAAAATCAGAAAATTTGAAGGATTAAATGTTGTATTAACCATATTTTAAAATAACATCTTAAATTGTATCAGCCTAAATCTGGATATATGTATATAAAAATAATACGTGCAACTTAATTTTTATTTCTAATTACTCTATTACAATATTTTCTGTTTTGATACTATATATCTTAAAATTAAAATGTGTGATGTTATTATTTTATTATATGCACAAAACGTATATGGCCTTTTTTTTGTGTTTTGTTAAGAGTAAGTTAAATTTTGGGTTCGGCCTAAGAAGAAGAAGTTAAATTGTTTAGTGGGGGAGGAATTGGAAATGCAAGGCCTTGTTCGAGTTTCTTGAAAACAATTTTTTATTTTAAAAAATTAAAAAATGATCCTGCTTGAACTCTTTGATGATGATAACGAAGTCGAAGCTCTCCAGAATTGTACACTTCGAATTTTCAATAACCTTTTTTGAAGTATTCCACACTGCTTGGTCTATCCTCTTACTAGTTTTTCCATTGGCATTCGAATTTTCTCCTCAATGTCTCTCATACCAACTTACCAATGAATCATATACATTCTTGTATGGTCACACATCCATCTAAGCAACACCCACTTTATACTCATGTTATCTCTTTAAAGCCCAACATTTACTACCATATATCAATGATGGCTTTAAATTAGTATGGTAAAACTTTCCTTTTTACTTTATTAGGCACCTTTTGATCACAAATAACTCTAATAGCTTATCTCCATTTATACCATCCAACTTAAATTCTATTATTAACATCATCATCAGTTCCACCATCATTTTGAATAATTGATCCCATGTATATGAACTTCGTTACTTGCGGAATGATTGTTCCCCCAATGTCACTCCAAAACACTTCTAACTTGTCTCTTAGTAAAATTGCAATGCATATATTTTATCTCACTCCTATTCAAGCGAAAGCTCTTTGACTCCAGATTCAAGTTTAGAGTTAATGTTCTCCCTTAATTCGGCCCAAAGAACTATATCATCAGTAACAAGTATGCACTTTGAAATCTCTTCTCAGATAGAATCAGATATTACCATGTTAATACAACAATAAACAAACAAATAAATAGTACTCCCCAGGGATTCGGTTCATTCACGCTTCTTGGTCATCTTTGTGATGATAGATAGAGCGAGCTTCTGCTTTCTGGAAACATCTTTTCAACATTAAGATTTGATCCTTAACAGAGTGAAAGCCACATCTCAAGCATCATCTCCTTCCCTGTGGCCCAAAGCAAGTCTGAGACCAAGCTCTCCTCTCGTTTTCATTTATTTCACAGTATATTTTTCCTCCCTCTTCAAAGATGGAATCTGTGGGTTTGAAGTCGTTGTTCAAGAATCGTTTGGGAAGGCAATAATCGAAGATTGAATTAATCTATACCAGCTGAAAGTGTCTAAATTAAAGTGTGAGAGATCGATGAATCATGGTTCGCTTTTGTTGCACGAAGGTTAAAAAAACTAGAGAGGTACCCTATGACTGATGTTGCTTGAATTTGCTTCGTCTCTGACCACTGGAAAGAGAACTGAATGGAAGAAAAATATGTACTTGTGGAATGAAAGAAAGAGGAGAGTTTGGTCATACTTGCTTCGGGCTACGGGGAACAAGGAGATGATGTTTTAGACATGGCTTTCCTTATTTAGATATAAAAGAAGTTTCAAACATTGTTAATTCTTATTCAACGGTTTTAAACTTTAGAGACTATCGGATCTAACAGCAGAAAGTCAAAGGATTCAATGATAAAGAAAGTTTAAAGAACTGATTCAAAACTGAGTTAAGCAATAAGGACCTTCACGTTGATTTGCCCATATAAATATAATTCTCCACTTTTTGACCAAAAAAAAATATAATTCTCCACTTTATGAAATTATTAATCTCATTATATGGAATTTATTAAAATGTAAATAACGTTGATGGGCATCATCATCCAAAGAAACAAAAATTAAAACAACATTAATTGAATAACGTTGAAATTCTTTCAAATTATAAACATATGAGGAATGGAAAGAAGAAAAATCAAGAAATATATGTATCATTCATGTAAGAGCATGAGCTCCTTCAAAATTACAACGACTGATCATCCCTTGCACATGACTAAATCCTAACTCTAAAGAATCTTAAGGTGGGAGACCCAAATTACCCCATGATAAGGATTACATAATCCCGAACACACAACCCATTACATTAGGATCCGTTATATAGACTTTGGGTCATCTTTTAATGAAATGATTAATACTAGCCTCCTTAATAAACTTGTCCTTCTAACCAAACATAATGAATTATGCATAATTATATAATATTTGAAACTTTTAATCTGATATGTTAATTTTTAACAAGTATAAAAGATATAAAAAATTTATAGTATTTTTTATTTGCGTATATTACTAGAAGACATATGCGCACTACTACATGAATGAACTAATGTTCCTCTCACTTTCATATTCGACACAAGAATATCAAAGACAAGTAATATGAAACAGGCAAAACGAATGAGTATAACCAACATTTAATATAAAACAGGCAAAACGAATGAGCTAGAATGTGAGAGAAGCGTAAAAAAGGCCACTTCTAGGGTAAAAAAAAAAAAACCAAAAGCCCTTCTTTAATTGGTCAAGAAAAAGATTCAAAGCTCAGTGGTTCAAATCGAGAATAGACCAGGCATGATTAAAATAATACTCTTAGTATATGATTTAATTGAAAAGTTGATCTTTATTCTAAATATACGATTTCTTTCTACTTCTCGTCATTTCTTTCTAAATTACTCTTATTGATGCTCCGGAGCAATAATCAAGTAAGAGAGGAAGGGAGAAAATTAAAGAAGATAATTAGGGTGTTTTAAAAAATATGTCGTTAACTAACTTAACATCTTAATCTAATTAAATTAATCAAATTAAATCCTACATGTAGGACTAGAGGGAGTACAATTTGATGATATATAATGAAAAAATATTCATATATAACTATGAAGTAATATTTAAATAAAAACAAATTAATGCACAAGTAAATAAAATATCTATTGCAATCACACATGATCTAATTAATGAGCAGGTACTCAAAACAATGTTGTTTTAAGATCAATCATAGAGGAAAAATATATAAAATCCAACATAATTAATCAATCCAAAATTTTTGACAGAATCGGTCAGAAAACTAATTCTCTAATTGGACTGGTGAACCTGAGTTGGATTTTCGTACTATGATTTACTCCCAACTATCTTGATGCAAACATGTGTATGTTTGAATATAAGGCCATGTTTGGTGGTAGGTAATGATTTATACGGATGGGGAGTGAGTGTGGGACTACAATGTAAATGGGTCCGTTTGAAAACACGATAGAAAAGTACTTTTACACAGCTGAAGTAAATATATAAAGGGGATTACCTCATTTTGCAGAAAAATACTGTTGAACGTGCTTTTGACTTTACTTAACGTTTTGCCAAACAAGCTATGTTCATTGCATGGGAAAGCTTAAGGTCACGTTTGGTACCATGGAATTTGGAGGCATGGATATGGAAATGGAATTGATTTTCATATACATATATGTTTGGTACCATGGAATTGGCTTCCACATGGAAGTCAATTCCACCAAAACCATAGATTTACAAGTCCATCTCAAAAGCTTGGATTTGTAAATCCATGGAGATAATTCCATCTAAAAATTTTTTAAAAAAATTTTTAATTTGATTTAGGTAGTTTTAAAAGTTAAATTTTTTTTAATTTAGAAGGGCTTTTAGGTATTTTCATCTAAAAATCATACCTCATGTCCATGATATACCAAATATACTTTTAAACCTCATTTCCATTTCCATTTCCACATCCACATCCATTTCCATATCCATATCTATCGAAATGAATTCTGCATACCAAACGAGGCATAATATTAATAGGGGTTGGAAGTTTTAGCTGATATTTATAATTTCTACAATTTTAGCTGTAAATATTTTCAATCTCAAATTTTCAATCTGATTTTGTTGTCAATATGTGTGAATGTTGATAGGTGTGCGAATCTGTACCGTGGTAGTGTGATGAATAATTGGGGGAAGAATTGAAGGGGGAAGGTAACGACAGATTGAAAGTTTTTTTAACAAAGCCATGTACTTCGATGTTATAATTACGTGTTCTAAAAACAAGTATTCCAACATTACATCAACATTTCAAAGATAGTTTTAAAACTCATTCAATTCCCACACTCATTTTACTATGCTCATCATTCTCATTCCCATTCTATTAAAATTCATTACCCACAGGTTAATTATTTCCCTCAAAAATTATATTAGATTAAAACAATAGGTTAAAGTGTAAACTTTGCCCCAAAAATTTGTCTCAAAAACAATATTATCTCAACAATGGGCTCCAGTGTATGAGCACTGGAACCCATTAGGGCCACGTGTCACCCCTAGCCCACTGGACCGACGACTTTTGTTTGGTGAGACTTTAAGGGATTGGGTATGTGCCTCAACTACAAGCTTAAGCTTTTAGTTGAATTGGTAGCGCCTATCACCTTATGGTATTAGAGCCAAGGCGTTGGGGTTCGATTCCAAAGGTGGGAGAAAATAACAGAGAGGGGGAAAGGTGTATGGGCACTGAAACCCCTCAGAGACACATGTCACCCCTAACCCGCAAGACTCACAACGTTTGCCTGGTGAGGCTTTAAGGGACCATACAAGCTTAAGTTTTGAAGGAGGGTCACAACTTCCCTTAGACATCTTTCCATGGTCAACAGTTGGAGATGAATGCAACATTTATTTCGAAACTGAAGCTACCTCGTTGTCTCCAACCAATAAGATTGCTGTCAAATTGGATATTCTTTGTCCTTTGACTGTACAATACCCTAACAGTGTTAGTCTTTCTAATCCTGGCTTTTGGGGCATCGTGAGCCTCCCTATACTTAACATTTTATATTATATATAAGATCCATTTTTTTATCATGTAATATCACCTCATTAATATTTGTTTAATGTATAACATTATTTCTGGTTCTTTTTATTTTCAGAATATCGAGGAAGAGAAGAAAGATTCATTTACCCAGATTGAATTTCTTCTGTAATTCCAAACAAGCATAGAAATGTAATCCTGAGGCGAAACAAGGCCTTGTTCCACTTTTTTTGTTCCTCCAAAGTCTTCGGATCCTTTAGTTTTATGTCAGGATTAAATTGCTATACCAGTTTCTTTATGAAATTAAAAAATACAAGTGAAACTAAGATTCACATATAATAAAGTTGCAATTGCATGCTTAAGCGTTTAGTGGCATCATCTATAGCAGCATGAATTAATCAAATATATAAAAATCAAATGGTATTCCATCCATGGATCAGAAAAGGGAAAAAAATCAGAGATTAACAAAACAACCTGACCTGTCTCCACCCTTAGGCCAACTCAACCGAATTCTCAATTTCACCAACATCGTTGAAATAATGACATCACCCCTAATTTAATAGGTTCTTTACCTTGAACCCTAATTTAATACTGCCTTTTTCGATATAATATTCAGTTAATTAATCTAAAAATTCAAGGAAATTAAATACATTACTTCAAAGTATTTATATTTATCATTTTTTTCAAATCATTTTAATTGATTTATAAATTAATATACAATGTAATTATACATATAAATATTTTAAGAGAGAAAATTAATATATTAAGTATTGGAGGCAGTCGGCTTTTATGTATGTGTATGTTTGCATGTAATATAATGCATAATACAGTTCCAAAGCCCAAGACAACAAAGATCAAGCCATGCATTTGGTAAGTCAGTAAGATATCGTGTTTAATAATTTGAACAAGTTGCAAATTACTCGAATTAATCTAAAATCTATGTCTGGGTTGGCATGCTATAATAATGTAATTAAGAATTTTAATTTATAATGAATAAAGGTTCACTTATTACATAATTTATTCGATTTGGTCAAATTAACAAATAATGCATGCATTATTATTGGCGCGTGTCACCTGCAATAAAAAGTTTATGGCTTACCTGCTATGAGTTGAGAAATACTTACGTACTTCAAAAATGTCAAATCATCTGTGATCTACTCAATAAAAATATTTCAAATGTCATCTATTTAAATATCATATCCTATAATTTTGTCCTAATTGTTTATCTTTTTCCATAACCATTATTATAGACATTTATTATTAAAAAAGAAAATAATTAAAAAAATTTAAGGGATATGGGATCATAACAAAGAATATTTGAAACATTTTCAATAGACAAAGTATGGATGACGTGACACTCCGAGAATATGTAAGTATTTTTCAATTTAAGAAGCACTCATCTTGTATTATAAATGGAGGATCAGAGAGTGCACTTAGGATCGTGTATGTATGTGTGTGTCTCTCTCTCTAATCCATTGTTCAAAATAAATTAAGAGAAATAATGAAGAGATATTATGCTCATGCGCTCGGTTGGTTAAGACTGTAATGAGCCCGTAGGTGTTGGGCAATTATTGAACGCTCTTTTATTAGGTTTTTTCCCTCTTCTTCTTGGATGTTTTGTGAGGATCAACACTACGAACCTTCTAACTTTGTTTATAGATTACTTAATGATTATGGTTTTTTATGTTTTGATGCTCTTGATTTTTATGGGATTTCCCAGTGTATGCTTTTTATGTTTGACAAGAAGGAGGAGGTGAATAAAAAAGCATCAAAACACATAAAACCACATAAACATTAATGGAACTATAAATGAAGTTTCCTGAGCTTCATAGTGTTAAGCCACAAACATGCAAGGGAGAAAAGAACTAAGAGAGCATTCAACAAACAAAAACAGAGCCCTGTGAGGGAGGTAGTTGAACACTCCACTCTGAGCTTATGGATGCAGGAACACACAAGGTCGTCAAACACTATCAATTACCAAGTCATAAGCATATGAAAGTGAGTTTTTTTGGTAACACATATTTAATACAATTTATTCATAAGGGCTTATTACACTAATCCACAAGGACAGTAGCAATCAGCCAATCACACCCCTCTTCCATCGCATCAGCAGGCCCCTCACATAGGTTTGAATTCCACACGTGCGTTCTAATTAATTTATATACCAAATCAAATGAAATACTGATAGTAAATTACTACTCAATATTACATTAATACAAGTCTTACCCTTCATCATAAAACTTGTTCTTATTGTTGCCTCCGATATAGTTGAAAACTTGGACTTGTTAAAGTCATTCCAACTTCCAAGCTCCCCCAATTCTCCATTTTATAAGAAGTTTCTAAATACATCATCACGAATGTATAGTTCCTTTTGTTAGTGTACAAGGGCACCCCAAAAGTTACAGAATATCACGCAATGTTATACCAAAATATGTTCTTCATTCCTCCCATGCATGTTCATTCAACAGGCCTTCATCACTTGGTATTTTTAATTTGAGTAGATTGTGTTAATTAATATATTTTTACTAACACACTAGTCATTTTCTTTAATTCCCTTCATCCCTCACCTACTTAGTCATTATAGGGGGGATATCAAGAGTTAATTAGGAAGGAAAAGAAAAAAAACATAAAATACGTCTTATACTTAGGATCAATATCAACCCCTAACCAAATCTTACATTAAGACCAAGAAATACCGCATACCAAAAATGCGTGTTTATGAGAATTTATTACCTCATTCATGAAACAGAAACTTTTGACTTGTTCCCTTGTATACAATGATATTACATGGATTCTTAATATCAATAAAATTTCTAATTGGAGACTACTCACGCTTTTCCCATAACAAAACTGAGTTTTGAGCATCTATTATAAATTAACTATAGAACAATAACGATATTCTAGATTAAATCAATAAACATCTTTTAATGAAATCTTTTTATATGAAATCAAATAAATGATTTGAAAATTAAAGATAAAATACTTCATTCAAATTTTTTCAAATGAAATTAAAATAATCGAAATAAGCACAATCACAAATGACTGGCAACAGACTTCCGGATATTAGTTTAAACGTTGTGATCAACGCATGTACGCAAGCAAATAAATAACATATGCTACAAGGGGTCTGTCTTAAGACCTGTCCACTCAAATTAATTATAGATTGGGAACAAGTGTATGCATCATGTATGGATGACACAGAAACAAGTGCCGCCATCAATTGCTCTCACCTCAACTACTAATCAACAAGTTCAACCAACTATAAAAATGCCAGAATTAAAAACATCTCGAACTCGTTGCTGTCAATTATGCATCAACGCCTCCTCCCAGCTTTTTACCAATACAACATTTACGTCCTGTCCAAATTGTTCGCAAGATTAAGATTTAAAAAAAACTCAGGAAAATCGTACAGCAGCAGAATTTTCCTGGGTCATGAATCCTGATTCCTGGATGACTTTGTCCACACAAAATGGCCTATTTGTTTAAACTAAAAATCAAATACGGTCATTTCGATTAAAACTTAAAATCAAGAGATTGTCGAAAGAATTTTAAGCTAAATACGAGGGATTGTTGTAAGAAAATTTTGACTTATTTTACTAAGCTATCAAAATTACTCGTCAAAACAAGCTGAAAAAACATTTTATTCCAATAACCCCTTGTTTAGCTTCAGGTTCTCTCAATATATCGACCATCTATCATAATCAAAATCACTTTGTTAACATTAAATAAGTGGACCCCTGGAAAGTTAATTTCCAGGGGGTTCAAAATTCAAATATAGAACTGCAATATTTTCATTTGAATCTTTCTTTTTAATGTTCATTAAGTGATCACATGCCGGTTAAGCAAATTGATATGGAACAGACTAAAAGAAAAGATCCACAAACTGTAACATCAACAGCGGTGAACCAAACACTATATAGTAGGAAACGAATAATTTAGCAGATTATGATACCGTTAGGACCACTTTTGGTAACTTGCAAAAAACATGAAATAGGGAAAACATACTTCTCTGGTCTGCACTTTGAATTCTTATTTTGGAGAAAGAAACATAAAACAGGGTGGCTATAGTATGGCTGAGGTCAAAGCTGATAGGTTGGGGAATGTGAGAGTCACTTTTGGGGTTCTATAAATCTTCCGATCAATCTAGCAGAGGGCAGGGAAGAATTATGAAATAGAATAGGGCTAAGGGCTGAGGCCTTTGGAGTGGAGAGGGCCAATCCTCTCAAAAGATTGGCAAGTGTGTTGTGTCTTTGATTTTCCCTATCCTGTTAATGTGAGAGTTGTATCAGTGTGTGCTCGTATTTCTTGTTCATTGTGGTTGTTTGTGTTGCAATCTATGGCTGTAATAGTTATTCTATATCAGTAATATTAATATTAAGCATTTGTGTAGTTATTTTCTAATCTTTTTAGTCTTGTTAAAAGCTTGTTAGCATTAGGGTCACATCAGATACAGAGCAATGCAGTTGCAAAGTTTCTCACCTCAAGTCAAAATTGTTTCAAAATTAAAAACCAGTGACTTTTCCCACTGCAACGGTTTTTCCTGCAAGTGGAGGTATGCCTTGAGACTTCAACAAACATTGTATATTAGGAACAAACTTTCAAATGAAGGAATCCATCACTTCTTACCCTCTGTACGAAGAGTAAATCTCCCAAGTTGAGGAAAATCAGCAAATTTCTCAATGCATATTGTATTATTAACCTGTAAAACACATTTAAATTATCAAACCAAGGAGACATCTAAAAACTAAATTACCACTTGGCAACAATTCTTATATGAAACTCCAGAATCATCATGCGCAAGCAGGAGGTGGTAACTTTATATGGCACTCAAACATAGCAACGCAAAACAAGTTATCAAACAGAAATATGTTCCAAACTGACACAGCAATGAAATTCACCTGAATTCGGCAGACAACAACAGCACCATTCTTCACAAAGAGAGGTTTCTTTTTCATAGGTTTCTTTGTCTTTGGGTCAATTTGCTGAAGGAGCTCAACAATCTCACACTCCTCAACAACACAGTGGATGTGCAAAACAGCCTTATAACCAGCAGTAAAAATAGCCTAGCAAGTGATGAAACATATGTTAATCCTATATAAGATTATATAAAAAACCAGATACACACACACACACACACACACAACTCAGCAAATGCATACTGCACTGAAATCAAAAACTAACACCCAGATAAGGGAGAATGTTTACATTGTCCACCAATTCAAGGATCTGCAGCTGAGCCACAAACTCAGTAACAGCTGGTATTGGATTTTCTGCAAGAGGAAAAATAAAAACAAAACACATGAAAATATAAACAGCAAATGGATAACCATGTTTAAAAAAAAAACAACAGTGAAGTACAGGAAACCATATTTAATTAAGTAGAATCCCATTCATGCGAAATTGCATTTCTTTATTCACCAGGTGAAAGCAAAAGAATGGTGCAATAATAGCACTAGCAAAAGTTAGCTGAGCCAGTCTGAGAACATCTCATGGTTCAGCTATTACAGGGCATACTGCTCATCAATTTTTTCATATCAGATGCAGCGATTAAAAAAGCAAACAATAAGACAGATCACTCGTCGCCTAATTTTCAGAGTTGAAATTGTTGGTGATCATATGTAGATTATTCATTTATTCCACACTGCAACACTGGACAGAACAAACTACAATAAAAGGAAACAATTGAAGGAAGCAAAAAATGCTTACCAACACTAGACAGAATGAACCCCTCTAATAGGTCTTCTTCTTCAACACCAGATATTCTAACCCGTAAATTCTCACCAGGTCCAGCACGTTTGACCCTATTTTCATCGATGAATACAGCAACAACTTTTACATGATCCTGAAAATTTTTTAGCAGAATTTCATGTTTATCAAGACAGAAAAGGAGGACAAAGCTCAAAACCCAAGGAATACTAAAGGGCAGAATAAGATCCAACCTTATTTGGCATAACCAACAAGGAATCCCCCTCACGTACAGTACCAGATTCCACTTTTCCCATAACAACAGTTCCCATGTCTTTGAATTTGTCAAGAACAGGCAACCTATTCAAATCAGAAGTTCAACAATAAGGATATTAGGGGGAAGAGACTACCTATTTTCAGCATAACCCTTGAACAATCAACAGAAACATAACATTAACAGCTCATGCAGACCATATGCGTTAGATACAAACATTTGAATCTTATAAAATTTTGTGCAAAAGCAGTAAAATCTTACAAACTCAATACAATCACAGAAACCCGCTACAAAAATTCAGAGAACTTAACAGGCCATGATGAAAAGATTTACTATATTTGAAATTTAAAGACAGACCATATAAACTACACATCTCCATCGTACTAAAAAAGGTACAGGAATAACTTACACCACACATAGAAAGAGTAAAAAACAAATGCAGATGTAATAATCAAGGCCTCCCTTTAGGGTACTCAATCTATTCATTTCTTCAATAGATACTTTAACCCATATTGTACTGATGACCTTGTATGATTATTCTTGAACTTATCTCTGCACCTCATTATGAAAAATGTTTCCCCTCTATTCCTTTGATGTATCCTCTCACAATATTTCCTTTACTGAAAAAATAAGCCAACAGTGGCAGGCCCACACACACAAGCATGTTTGTATGAGAAAATGACCAAAAAGAACTCAAGGACACATGACAACTTTCCCATTTGCTAGATTACACAATGACACTTTATGCAGGCAAGAGATACATTACCTGAGAGGGCCATTGGGGTCTCGAGGCGGAATTTCAACACCATCAAGGGCTTCAAACAGGCAGGGACCATCCCACCAAGGACAAACGCTTTTATCCACTCTTGTTTTCATGTTTGCACCGGTCAGCCCAGATAAAGGTAAGAACAGGACATCTGGTAAATTAAAAACTGTAACTTAGTATCGTGTCCATAACCATCTAAATCTCAAACACAAAAAATAACAATAAATATTTTAATAAATAGCTTCTTAAATAGGGCTTTCTCAGCCGTTTTCACAAGCATTCCAAGTAGCTCACCATTGAGGTAGCTGCAAAGCGGTTAAGTTTTATAGGAAAAAAAGAAAAGATTCACAAGAATGTGTTTTTTAATAAAAACTTCGCAGATAAACCAAAGGGCCTCAACCCTGGTTCCTTACAGCAGATAAGCAGCTGCTCAAATAAAGTTGTTCAAGTAAAACCACCACCATATGAATACTAACTATCAGGAGCTTATATAAAGGCAGTTGCCCTGTGTAAAAAATACTGGATCTACCAATGCTCTAACCCATAAATCAAGCAGTTAGAGAGACCAAAAACAGGAATGACAGCAAAGCACATACCCATCACATTGTCAAAAAGACAATGACAAACTAAAACAGAACACCAATACCTTTCTTCACATTGTAGCCTGATGTCTTTAGAAAAGGAATCATCTTTGACTCAATTTCATCATACCTAGAAACACAACGTAGGTAAGAAATTTTTTATGTAGGTAAGAAATCTTAAAAAAACAAAAGAGAAGAAAGGAGGCGAACAAATGAGGAGGTAATAGAGTGAGGGACGAGACAGCACCTTTCTTTTGACCACTTCACTGTAGGCTCGTCCATTTTATTAACAACAACAATCAGCTTAGACACACCCAATGTTTTTGCAAGCTGAACATGTTCCCGGGTTTGTCCACCTCTTTCATACCCAGTTTCGAATTCTCCCTTACGAGCAGAAATTACCTGAAAGGATAGGGAGATCATCACATGTTTGCTAATCAAACCATACCAAAAATCAAGTGTTTGACGTAAATAATCAACTTACCAAAACTCCAATATCGGCTTGAGATGCACCACTGATCATATTGGGTACATAGCTTTTGTGACCCTGCATAATAATTATTGAGGTGAGAAGAAAGGGGGGTTGTGACCGGGACATACACCAATTTAAAAGCACTCAAATTTCCAAGAAAAGACTGTTCAATCACTTCCATGAGTATCCTTCATGGTCTTCCTCCTACCCCATTTCATAGGGCTAAAAAGATCATCTACCCAAACCTCTTCACAAACACATATAATGACTTTCTTTGCACATATCCAAACCATCTTAAACTATTGAAGATACAAGCCCAAGCCCATTAAATTGGGCTCACTAATCAGTCATTTAATTATTATTCTTGAATCTCGATATTATTTCTTATTTTATGTTAATTAAAGAATCAGATCAAATTAAACTAACATCTGATCATATCTTTTAAATTTAAATTTTTAAATAGATTTTATTCTGGATTTACTCTAGTTTGTTGCCTATATGTGTCGACTGAACAATTTAATAAAATTTGAAGCTAAGTCATCAATTGCTTAGCCGACTTCATGATCGTATCTAGAGCCTTGGCCTGTCTGATTTCATCAATATGCATTGCATGAGTCCAACGCATGAGAAAGGAACATAATAAATAAAGCAGCAGAAGATAACATGCAATACAAATGAGAGGGTGACCAAAGAATAAAGACACGTCAACTATGCGTTTGTGCGTCATAAAAACTAGCATCTATACCAGGCAATTGTTTTCGAGAATCTGCCATTTCAAAGCATTTAAACATTCAATAAGAACCATGAAATACGGATACTCACAGGTGCATCCAAAATTGTAAACCTTGATTTTTCTGTCTCGAAATGTGCTCTTCCAACTTCAACTGTTTTGCCCTGCAATTAGGATTTGTAAAAAATACATAAAACGAGAACTAAACACATCGGATAAAGCATTCAACTTCATATAGCTAATAAATTCACAGCTCATACCTTTACCCTCTCCTCTTCATTGGTGTCCATTATATAAGCCATATACCTAGCATATAAAACCAGCAATCAATCTTATGTGTATATAATGATAGAAAGATAGGTAGTAGGAACTGGAACGTAGATAGATCAGACAAACGGATAAATCAACATCTTGTGTAATGGGAGAGCTTAAGAATATCTCTTCCTCCAAACAAGCACTAAGATAACCATAAAACTCAATGCACAAAATGTCAGTAAAAATAACATACCAGATAAAATAAGTAAACCCAGAAGCTACAAGACCATGGCACCCATGAAGAATCTCATTAAAACCATACAAAATTTACACTTTCATGTATTCATTCAATCATTTAAAATTTAATTATTTAAATTTAATTTCATTATGTATTCATCTGTTTTTATCATTTGATCAGCTTACGTATTATAGTCCAAGCAGTAACAATGCCACTGTCAAAATAGCAGGTCCAGACAAAACAATGTAAAGCAGAAGACACAGCAATTATTTTAACCATTCAAAATACTTTGAAACAGAAAAACGTCACTTAAAAATATCTTCACTTGAAAAGACCATGGAGCTATAACAACATACAACACTGGTGGATTCTTTAACAGTCCACATTAAACGAAGACGTGAACTTAAACTCTGCAGAAAGAAAAAATGCATTGCTTTCAAAGCCAACCATGATTAATCATGAACTTTCCAATCAAGAATCATAAAGTAAATGAGCTCACCAACTTTCTCTACTTTTATCCTTTGCTTCTTTTTCATATTTTTGGATAGTACGTTCATCAACCTGGCCACTCAGGAAAAGAATCTGGCCTCCAGTCGTAGACTTTCCAGCATCTGAAACAAGAAGTTCAAGAAGATATTACTCATTTTACAAGAAAAACCAGAGGATTAAAGATATTGATTATGCATAATTACAAAAGACAGGTAAAACAGAAGAAAAAATTCCACAATAAGCCAATATTTTATTTGCAAGGTCAGTCACCGATGATAAGTAGGAATAAATCAAACCAAGGTACATTCTTCAATCTTCTTTATCTGCTAAGCATGCAAAACTTTTTTGCAACGCAGCAAGCAGAAGGGTTTAGTTAAATCCCTCTAGCAGTCCAAGACAGAATCACATAAAAAAAGATCAAAGCAGATGGCAACAAATATTCCAGCCAAATTTTCATTTTCAAACCTAACACCTCCAAACAGTAAGAAACTTGTAGATATCAATCCCAGAGAACCCACCATGGTAAGAGTTAAGAAATAACAAGTGAAACCCACAATCCAATAACCAAAGCTGTGTGTATGAGCCAAGACACAAGATACACCAGAAATATTATACATATTCCAATCCATCCCTACAAGCAGGACGAATAGCTCTTCTTCATCTCTAATCTACAATCACCTTACTCCAATCCAGCCATATAGGCAGGAGGCGAAATGATTTTCCTGCCTACAAACCCGCCCTGCTTAGTTACACATCCGGATGACTACAGCAAGTCAAAGTTCTCTTTGGCAAAGGATGTGATTGTGATGTCGTGATGAGAAGGCCAGCAGCACAGTAAATTGGCCATCAAAGATTTGGTGGCATTTGCTATGTTAAGTACAACTTCCCATAGTCCATGCAATCTATCTCAGATCTATTTATTAGGATTTCGGACATTTTTAACATATAACAGTTCATATTATATAATTGTAAGAGATATAAGAAGTACTTTTCAATTAGTTAGATATGCAGCTGTTAGCCAAGGAGGCTCTGGGAGACACTAGTTATTAGAGTTAAACCTACCTATAAAAAGGATCCTACCCCATTGTATGATTCAGATTATAATTGATAATAGAATGTGCGCATATTCAGCATCCTCCCGTGTTCTCTCTCTGATTCTTCTCCTCTGTTTCTCTCACTCCCCCTTCCTCTCTTGACCTCTCTGTTACCTACTCCTCTCTATTCCTCTCAGCCCTATCTCTCTGTCACCTCCTATCTTCTCCCTCCCTCTGTGTCAGGATTACGATCCTGCATCAGTTCAACTCAGTCAAGTTTCATTCAATATTCACCAGGTTTAGAAAAAATTGCATCAAACAGCTATAACGTATACAAACGATATACTCATTTTGTCAGATATGGTACATATGATAAGTAGAGATAAAAAAATGAGAACTAGTATAAAGGCATGCCTGCCTATGCTATCCCTACTCCCATCGTATTTTTCTGCTACAATCCGAAATGTAATAAAATCACCCAATTTTCCATTCATCCTGACAGGCTTAAGCAACTCACCTCACAAACATGGTAAAACCCAAATTTTAAAATTTTTTTTACCTACAGAAAACCTGACTTTTGATTTTAAGTTCCTTAATTTTGCTTCTAGATAAAGATTCTTCACTTTAGAAACTTCAACCGCACACTTCACAAGCTCATTCTCAATATTTACAAACATATTTAAGCAAATGTTCCAATATTTCCCAGGTTATATTCTCAATAAGCAAAACATTTCATATTCCTTTGATCAACTTTGATTATCGTAACATTGCAGCCAGATTTGCTATGTGCTCACACCACTGAAACACAACCGAAAAAATATGTAACCTCTGCAAAGCACATGCTGAAGCTACAGGTACAGGCTTAAAAAAATAGAACTATAAAACACTATTACAAATAGAGAGAAGGGAGCATGCAGGAATCAGGCCTTCAACCAAGGCAATGGACAACACAAGCACAGATGGCAGATCATTCAGCCAACCAAAAGAACACCATAGCAATTTGAAGCACAATCATATGAACTACTGCTAAGCCATATAATGATTAAAGAACCTTGTAAACAACTTACCAACATGACCAATGAACACAACATTCAAGTGCCTTCTCTTATCTGTTACATCCTCTTCATCTTCCACTTGACGAATTTCCTTATCTTTCAAAACAATGAATAAAAATCACCCACATAAGATAATGGAAATTCATAAGTTTATTAACAGAAATCTCTCTACTTTTGAAACAAAAATACAAATGCAAGCATGTGAGGAAATCAAATGCTGAAGATGAAACGTCCCAACTACCTTTAGGCTCAGACCGGACAGGCTGTGCCTTAACTTCCCGATTTAGACCTGGAACTAACAAGGTGATAGGGGAAAAAAATTAGTGAGCTTTTCATCTTTAGTTTAACAACCACGTGCATGTGGGCTGGAGGAGGGGAGGGGTAAAGCAAGAGGCAACAAGGATCAAGGGAAGCATGCAACACAGGAGACAAGGCCATGACAATTTCTAGGTCTCCTTAGAGGAAGAAATAATTTATTACCCAAAGATGCAAAATTACTTCTACAATAAATTTAAAATTGTCAGGATGGAAGTAAATGAGAAGCTAACAAACAGTTATAACCACAAATTTTTCAACAAAATCCAAAATGGTAAGCAATTCCTACGGTGCAAAGTCAGCAAACATCAACTATACTACTTGGCATAGCCATAAATTGGATATAACCATTGGTTGTACTACTTGGCATGAATTGAATGTAACCTGTACAGACAGCCTTTGCTTGCAATCTATCAAGGTAACTTAATCATTCATTCAAAACCTGGTGAGATGAAATAAACAAAAGCAAGAACATTTTACATAAGCTAACATGTGCCGCAAAGAAACTGCAGGGAAAAGTGCCTGCATGTGTATTCAACCTATGATTTTCTTTTTACAACACCACAAAACAAAATAACAGTTGGTGACACGTTAGTTTACCTGTGCCATTGACTAATCTCTGGAGTCTAAGGAGACCATTAAGCTCAGGTCAAGAAAAGGGAAGTAACCAGAAAGTATTTAAACACAAACACAAGGAAAAGCGGTGATTATAGATGCATTTCAAAGCCCAAAAAAGATAACCCTTCTCTTAAAATACAACACGCTTTATTACTTTAGGATTAATCAATGGAATGAAAGGTGCTCTAAGGGAGTAAAATACCGTATAATATATTATTCATGCATGGGAAAGCAAAAGCAGGTTTATCTCAAGGAATGAAGCTTCGAAGCAAAGCGTGTGTCCGGGCAAAAAAAGAAGCAAAGCTAGAGAATGCGGAGAGAAACGAGGTGGAAGGGAAAGAAATACAGAAATAAGTCTTCTAAGCAGAAATCAAGTTGAATCGAGTTAGTTTTCGGGACAAATGAAAATTTTATTGGAAAGGATCAAAGGATAGGTAAGGAACTAAAAAGAAAAGAACCAACCATATTTTTACTACCAACCTTCTTCATCCATCTTAGCAGAATTCTCAACTTCTTCTGGCTTTGCATCCTCCGGATTAACAACACCATTATTGTCTTCTGTTAAATCTCAATAACAAGTTGGACTCGAAAGATTCAAATAAATATATATTAAAGAAAACCACTAAAACATCGGAAAAACAAAGAGAATGAAAATTCAACATGCCTTTCCATTACCTGCTGAATCAAGCTGTAGAGAACGGATGTCCTCCTCAATATCTACCATTAGAAACAAGTTGACAAGAAAATTTACATCAACTCCCCAAGTTCCTCATAAACCCAAAAATCAGTATCCGACTACTAGCACATTCATAGTAGCCAGATCAGCATAACGCAAACAAAAATCATGCCAGAACAAGAAAAGACGCGGTTCGGTTATAAGTCGATCACCCAATAAAAAACCCGGCGATAAATCAAGCCCCACGTGTGGAAGCGAACACGGCAACAACAACAGCGGGGAAAACAATTCATGGTTTTCAAGAAACGACCCAAAGCATATTCGTTCGAATTACAGCTAACGCGCAGATCAAATACCAACTTCGAGAAACCATAACCATGCAGATGCGAAAGAGATTAATTTCAAGAAATTAATGGATGGGATAAGAAAAAAATAAAACGAAAAACAGATATGCGCGTATTCGACAAGGTAGACAATTGCCGTACCCATGGTGAGAGGACACAGATATTCTGCAACGAGACAAAGGTTGAAGTGAGCAGGCGACCGGAGACCAAGAAAGCGAGCAACAACTCAAGGAAGACAGTGTCTGGGGTTTTGTTCTGGTAGGTACTGCGCTATGATGCTTTATTTTCTCACCCGGTTCGAGTTCGACATAGGATCCGGTTATTCCTTCAAGCCGACGTGTTCCCCTCTATGGTAATATACCCTAGGGTTTTTAATTAAAATTATTGAATTTAACTTATAACTAGGAATATAAAGAATTTATCAAGTTTATGAAATTTATCAAATTAAAACTAGCTAGTAATGGGGAATTATTGTTGTTGAAAAGGGAAAACCGATATTGCATATTTAATATTCAATAGAAAATTAATATATTATACACTAAAATATAAGCTATGAAATTCAAAGAAAGCCGTTTATTTTTGTAGTGAAAAATGATTTATACCTAATGTAAATCTCCTAATTTCTTGATGCCCATAAAATAAAAATTATGTTAAAAATGTTAATCTAAGTGAAGAAAGTATTGCTTTATCTTTCTCTCTAATTCTCTCTTCATCTCTTCATCTTTTATATTTCTTTAGTTTATAACACGTTATCAGCACGAATTAACGAAGGTATATTTTTCTTATCGTTATTTTAGTAATTTCTTATTCTTCTTCCTCTTCTTCTTCTTTTATTATATTTTATTTGATCTACATATCTATGATAATCTAAACCATTATATAAAATTGAAGATATTCTTTACCGATTGTTTCATACATCGGGTTCCATGGTTAAGATTGGAGATTATTGTTACTTCATTTTAATATCCTACACAATTCTTTATTTACATTCTTTTAGAGTATCTTATTCACAACATTTATATTCTATCATGTTGTTATTTATATTTTATGTCTTTATATTATATTTCATTTGTTTATTTACTTATTTAGCATTTGTACTTATCTATTTTATTTCATGTTATTTATATTGTGTTATTTATTTATATTATTACATTTATACATTTTATTTATTTATTGCTCATGAGCACACATATATATATATGCCATATTTATTTAATGTCTATTGCATATTTATATACACACTATTTATATTGACATATATATATACATATATATAATATAAAATATATTATATTTATATTTTATTTGTCTATTTAATTATTTCGCATATGTATTTAGTCATTTTATTTCTTG
>JANTPZ010143492.1:0-14954 GCA_025593235.1 Vachellia pachyceras | reverse complement strand
AATCCTAAGATATTTATATATTGGTCCATTTTGGAAAGAAATATTTAACCGGTTTTTAGAAAGCATATAAAAAATAAATATTTTTATATGTATGAGGTATTGAGGTTCTTGATATAAAACCCATTTTATATTTTATTTTTCATTAAAGTAAATTTCACATTAAAGATAATAAAAATATATTGTTGGACGATCTTTAAAGATGAGATTGGATCACAAAAATATGAATTATGGACCATGAAAAAGGTACTTTTAGTGCAGGTTTCAAAAATGAAAAATTAAGAAAAATCCATAAAAAATTTGATTTCCCTTTTTTTCTTTCAAAAATGTCAGCTTTGATTAAAGGATTCAAATACAAATTTCCCTTAAAAATTTTCTTTTAAGGGTAATATTATCCTAAAAATTTTAAAATGGAATAACCTTGTTACATTCTATGAAAAAACGAACGCCGATAAAAAAAAGTTGATTTTAACCCTTAACACTTTAATCGATTAGAGAAAAAATATTGCTACGATTAAAAATATTACTTTTAATAAAACTTTCAAAATAACGTTAGTTATGAAAAATTAAACTTTCGCACTTGATTTATGATTTGTTTGGAAGTCCCTTTTAGAACAGATTTTACGAATTTTAAGGTAATATATAGATTTTGAAAAATAGATTTTATGGATTTCGAGGCAAAACCTAGGTTTCAAAAGATTGTGTTTAAAAAGTTATTGGTTTTTATAGAATTTGAGGTAAAAAGTATGTAGAAAAGAGAAAGAAAGAAAAAAGTATGAAATAGAAAATTTATTATAAGAGATGATGTGATTCGACAAGAAAATATATTTTCCAAAACTTAGATTTCAAACTGAAATTTTATATCCAAAATAAATTTTCTACAAAATTGAATATTTAAATTAAATTTAAATTTTAGGGTAAAACCTATTTTTTTTTTTTTAAACGAGAAACCAGCACTCGTAACACGTGATTAAAATAACAGGTCCAGTTGATTGGCCCATTGCACCAAGAAAATGATTGCCTTTTCCTGTTCATGGCAAATCGAGGCGTAAAATATCCATGGTAGGGTCAAGTTTCTTCCAATATCTATCAAATTAGAATTATCCAACTATATGTCAAAAATTTAATTGTAGGATTTATTTGAGAAATAATTCCTCTTGCAAATTCACTAGTTAAGCTGAAAAAAACATTAGTTTAATACCTATAAATTTTTACCAAAAATACATTTAACATCGTATACATTTTAAATTTTTGGAAGTACAAAAATACAGTAAACGCTATAAATGAAAACAAAATGAGATAACTATTAAATAATACGAATATTGAGACAGTTAGTGATATATAATAAAAAAAAGCAGGTTATCCATTAAATGACCATGGATACGGATAGTTATATATAATAAACAATTTATCTATATCAATTTCAAATATATAATTAAAAAATTATATACATCAATTTCTTTTCGAATTTTGTAGGAAAGAGAGAAGGTAGGAAATTTTAGTTAAATGCAAGTCGGTATTTTTAAATTCATATTTTAGTCCTTACAGTTTTTATTATCCCCTAAATAAATATTATTTTCTTCAATTCCTCAGTTGTTATAAATTTTCCTTTGCTGTAATTATTACTCAAACATATTTTTTTTTTTGAAGAATTAAGGATAACTCTCCAGTTGCTAAATTAATTATAGAATGAAGTATTTCATGATATGCAATTAATATTTTATATTATTCAACTAATCTTCCCACAATATGGAACTGGATTTCCACAATATATAAATGAGCTTCCACAAAGATGGTAAATGGCCAATATGAAAATACAAGTGAGTTTTTACAATATATAATTGATTGTTCTATCATGTGCAAGTACGATTCAACAAATTTTAAAATTGATGAGATCCCATTTTATGATTAATATTGTGATGGATTTATCCTCAGTTATCACTTGTTTTTATATTAGTTTTTATTTAAAACAACGGACATTTCATAGGTAAAGAAAAGGCAAATAGGATTTTCATTTAAAATATTTATTTTATTTTATTCATTATGTTCCATAGGTGAAATAAAGCTATCACATTACAAGTTATATGAATGATTCCTTTTGTTGTAAATTTTATTTTATAAATTGATTATTAGACCTGAAATTATTTTTTTATCATTTTATTTTTTTAGGAGAATTACTTTAAAGTCACACACTACGAATTAATTACTCTAAGGTCTCAAGAGGTTGTTAACGATAGCTGCTTAATTTATCAATGGTGATACTCAATTTGTTATTAATAACCCTCGAAACTTTAAAGTAATTAATTTATTATAACGGGATCTAAATGTAATTTTTCCTTATGTTCTTGACATTGACAAAAACCCACACGCCACCACAAGTTGTGTAATTTAGAAATTTAGTCACTTTATTTATAGTGTGACGCGTGGGATTGCACTGCGTGATTTTCTTCCATCAACGTTTTTGGTTAATATTATTTTTTTTAATTTTTAATTTATTAGTCCATTCGTGGAGGATGATTATGTCATCAAAGTTGTATATGAAGTCTAAACTATAATATTTAAAAAAAATGTCATTTATGATAATGATCTTTATTTAAATTTTAATGCTCCCACGCCGACACGCACTAGTGTTCTATTCTCCAATATAATCCACTCATATTATTAATTTTTTTTATTTTTATTTGTAATATACCTAGTCAGAAATGAACGAATGTAAAAGCATTTTGTTTAACCAACAAGCTTTTGATTGTATTGATAAGGGATCCAACAAATATACACAGGTTTTGGGTTTAAACCCTATATTAAAACTTATGCGTTTGATCCGAATCAGTCGGTTATTCGAACATTTGATAATAGGTTTTAGAAAAAACGTCGGAAATGGGATAACAGAGGTTAATAGAAAACAAAATTTTTTTGTTTAAGGTGTCAGACAAGTTATTAGTTTATACAAATATATTCTCTTCTTCTAAATCATGTGGTTTGTGATTAAAGTATATTGTCATGAGTTTACGTGAACTAAATAATTAATTCATTTAAAATAATGGAATTAGTTTAGTTAATTATTTATTAAAAACATAGGTTTTTTTAAAAAAAAATCTGTTTTTTAAAATCATTTGCATTGAAAGCTCCTCTATTAATATAAATTTTCGTTTAATACATATTTAATGATGGCCGGAGATATTTTAGCAATGTAATTTGCTGTAATTACATCTAAATTGAACTGGGCATTTGGGGATATTTGAGTTTTCTGTAGAAAGACTAAGATAAGTGCTACTGCCAATAGAGCGCATTTTTGCAATAAATTAATAATTAGAGTTAAAAAAACATTTAACAATAACTGGTGTGGATAGTTAAATATTTTTAAAGGCTCTCTATAATATCACATCCGTTTCTTAATATAAAAATTAGTTAACTTTTGTTATAGAGATTAAGAAAGTTAATTATGATACTTAAAAGTATTTTCAGATTTTTAAACAGTATATTTAGTTTTTTTTAATGATAAAAGTCTGACATATTAATCTTTATTTTTATTTTTTTTGACACCGGTGATGTAAGGTTTGCTAGTAATGATTTTTGACTAAAGTGTGATGATGTTTGTCCGCAGTGATTTTTTGATAAAAGTGCCTGTTTGGGAAGCCATTTTCCCAAACGGTGCACGTAAGTCGAGATAAAACCATCTCGAAATCTGTAAAAACCATCTCGAAATTCATAAAAACCATCTTGAAATCCATAAAACCATCTCGAAATT
Source organism: Vachellia pachyceras (assembly GCA_025593235.1). Classification (NCBI taxonomy): domain Eukaryota; kingdom Viridiplantae; phylum Streptophyta; class Magnoliopsida; order Fabales; family Fabaceae; genus Vachellia; species Vachellia pachyceras. Next base: position 11,209 of record JANTPZ010143492.1, on the reverse strand, counting down.
CCCAAAATGCCTCAAAATCTGCAAAATCCATTTTTCCAACGGAGTTTCCAAACAAGCACAAAGACGATGAGTATTGTTGACATTTTTGTATTTGACTTTTAGCAAAGCACGTCAAAAGACCAAAATCTTGTGATGTGAAGTTAAGATTTATGCAAGAATCATCTTGTAGCGGTTGCAAAAAGCTTATCTTGATTTAGTGATTGGTTGGATTTTTCTAACGATACACGTAAGTTAAGATAAAGTCATTTTAAAATCAGTAAAACCATCTCGTAATCCATAAAAACCATCTTGAAATTCATAAAATATTTCGGAATCTGTAAATTCATTTCTCCCAACGGTGTTTCCTAACAAGCACTTATTAATTACCCCAACAAGAAAGTTGAGATGCCACAATAAGCTATGTTTCACGTTTATGAACTTGTTTGAAACAGTGTTTTCAAAAGCCAAACACATATTCAACGGTGTTTTTTTTGTAAAACAAGATAACATCATCCACATATTTACCTCAATTTACGTAAAAGTATTTCTCTACCGTATTCCCAAACGGACCCTATATGTTGCCCTCTCCAATTTTTTTTAAAAATGTATCTGAAACATCTCAAATAATTTTTTATTATTTAAATTTTAATAGATGTAACCTGGACTGTTTCACATGTATATATAGATTACCATTTTTTTATATGATCATATATCTTTATCAATATTCTCATCTTCGTTACGTTATATTTATTTTATCATTTTAAACATTTACTATTATACAGTAAGATTTAAAAAATCAGATCCAAAATAGAGCTAATTGAGATAGTAGTTTAAGGGTTAATGAACCAAATTAAGATTAATTAAATATCAAACGGATCGTATTTCAATACTATACTTTAATTGAAATGTAAAAGTTAATATCTTAAATAGAACGACAAAAAGAAAAATAATAATATAAAATAAATTTTAACTGATAATAAAAAAAAGTGGCAACATCATTTTATAAATTATCATTATTCCAAACAAATTAGCCAACTGATTATGGGATTGGATTTTAAAATTCTAAATTTTGTAATATTATTCATAATGTTAAGAATGTCTAACCTATTAATTATCGTTACCACGAATCAACTGCATGATTCATGAGATTGGATTTTAAATTTCAAAGTATCTTTCCATTGTACACAGCAATGAATAGGTTTGTTGGCTTCTAGTTTCTTCTTTGTTATTTCTTTTTCCTTCGGTGAAGGATTGAGTGTTATCACAATGGGCTTGTTTGGCAAAGAGCTAAAAAAGGTCAAAAGCACGTTTAACAGTGTTTTTTCGTAAATGAGATAATCTCCTCCACATATTTACCTCAGTTTACGTAAAAGTACTTTTTTACTGCGTTTCCAAACAAGTCTGATATCTTTTTAGGTGTTTTCTATCATTTTCTTTTTTGAGATTTGTTATTTCTTAACTAGTTTATCTTTTCATCTTGGTTTTTAATCTTCTTCAAGCTTTTTCTCTTAAAACGGCGTGGGATCACTTTTGGAAGGCAAAAGAAAGAGATCAATTAGCGTTTGTTTGAGAAATCTGTTGGAAGAAAAGAGCTACGACTTTTAAGGTGGTTTTACAAATTTCGACAAGGTTTTTATAGATTTCAATACGATTTTTATAGATTTCAAGATTGTTTTATCTTAACATGCGTACATCGTTGGGGGAAACGAGCACTAACCCAACCAAACCAATAGCTTACCCTGATCTAATTGGTTTGTCCCCAGTTTAGGACAGAGTAAACTAGCATGATCCTATCCCGCTTCAGATGCTAAATCAAACTAATTTGATTGTGAAATCTTGGTAGCGTAAGTTTGGGAATTCCGTTGGAGGAAGGAGTTCTGTTGGGATAAAGGAGTTTACAAATTCTAGATGGTTTTATAGATTTCTAGATGGTTTTACGAATTTTAAGATAATTTTTACAGATTTTGAGATTGTTTTATCTCAATTTACGTGCTCTGTTTTGAGAACGAACTTCCCAAATAAGCACAGTGTGACGATATTGTTAAACGGCACGTTGAGAAAATGCGTGGCGACAAGAAGATCGACAACGAAATTATTGATCGCTGTTCACTAGTCCTTGACAAGAGACCGACCACATCATATGTTTGGGCCCACTAACTTTACTTAGGCCTAAAAGCGGCCCACGTTTATGTTGGCACATTTTTATTATTTAAAGTTAAAATTAATCTTTTTTATTAATTAATTTTGATCCTTTATAGTTTTGATTTGGTTGTAACTTATTTTTTAAATTTAAAATTTACTTTATATATTTTAAAAAATAAATTATTTATTAATATAATTGTTGATCTTTTCACCTCTCAAAATTTGTATTGTTAAAAAAAAGGGGAAGAAATTTTGATTTTTTTTGGTAACAACTTTAAAAGTAAAGTATGAATATTTTTTTTTAGCTTTGTTCCAATTATATGATATTTTATCTTAAAATAAAAAGTATTTGCCCAAATATGCCCATCCTATCTCCCTACTCTAGTCCCTACACAAATAGCTTTAAAATAGATATTTTTTTCATATATGGGTGATTTTTGACACATAATAAATATGAAATATAGTAATTTAGACTCGATCAATGAATGCTCAACTTAATTCTTCCCTTTAGAGTGTTAGGTATTAAGATTACTCACTGCTCCTTCTTAATAACCTCTAGTGAATTACCTGAAATTATAATAATACTATAATTTTATAAAATTATTAATATTAACTGTGGATTTATAAAATTATACTTATATCAAATTTCTTATAAATTACATCTATTATATTAAGTTCTCTACTCATTATAATGATTTTATTTTTTAAAATATAATTATTTAATTATAAATCAACATAAAAAAATAGAATACATATTTACATATGATTGAAAAATTTAACATAATAAATATATGAAGGAACCTGACATAAGTTTTTTTGGCTAAAGTTACACATCCTTTTTTTAATATATTTATAATATATTTTTGGCAAAAAATATATCTATAATATATCAACATACCCATTAACTTAAACGGTCTTTTATTAAAAAATTTTTAAAAAAATTCTTCCCCTTTTTTAACTGTGTGATTTTGGAATTTATTAATTGGTTATTCAAAGTAGAAACTCGATTTTGCAGTGTGAAACTCTTTTTTATAATCAACGTGGCTTATATTTAAGATCGGATGTGAGCACAAAAAAGACGAAAGAAATTCTTGAAAATAAATCCTAATTTAAAAATAAAAAAAGCACGATCCCCATTTCATCATAAACAAGTTTATATGCTACTGAAAAAAAAAAGGTAAGATATGAAACTGCGTTCTAAAAGCAGCATATTATCTTATTCTTCTATTTGAAGTTTGAGAGCATGTTTTTCTTAACTTAATGTAGAAATAAGATTTGATTCATTATTATTAAATTGATTAATTTCTTGTATGAGATTAGAGGAACATGGAACTTGCAACTTCACGTGTGCTTTGACCAACTAACCCTTGTTATTATCAATAAACTACCCCACTTAATTATATTTGGTATTATTAAATTCCCTCGAGTTAAACGTAATGCCAAAAAAAAAATTAAAAGATCTCACATGCATACTACTTTATCGTGTTTCATAATACTTGTCAATTTTATATTCCAATAATTCATCACCTTTTTTATTTAATGTTTTTTTCCTCTGTTAATTTTAGATTTTATAACAGTGCATTGAATTAGGCTTCTTCGAGTTTTATTGGTGAACAATTTTTGAGCTTCTTATCTGTAAGGGAGGAAAAGCTCATGGGCCTATGGTTAAGGCCTATTAAACTGTTTAGAAGTACGTTTGACCCAAGTTTCCTTCTTTCTTTTTTTATTTTTGGTGAAGGCCCAAGTTTCTTTGAAGGTAAGGTGTTGTTTCTACCATTTAAGGTTGGTCCTTCTAGGCTAAAACTATTTGGGCTTCATTGAAAATCAAGTGGTGTTTCTCAGGGAAAGATTTTTCCCATGCTAACAATGGTTGAGGCAACGTGCTGTCTCCTGCATCAAATTTTCCAACGACAATTGTTTCCACCTGCAAGATTTTGAAAGTGTCAAATATCTATGGCGCAAAACGCTCTGAAAGAAAACGCTCGAGCAACTCCCGACATGAATCCATCGCTCCTTCCTCCTTCTCTTGAAGAAGAAGATCTCATGTTTAGGTGCTCCAAAAAAGTGAAGAATGATGCTAAGCATGCGGGAGCTAATGCACTCTATGATCAGTGGCCGAATCTGGGTGGTAAGTCCAGTAAAATTACCATCTTGGGGGTCCCTCATTTTTAGAAAAACTTAAAGGCAGTGGCAAAAATGAAGAAATGGTTGAGAATGAGGAAGATGACATGATTTCAGAAGATTCTCTTTCAGACTCACCCCAAGATGCAGACAATGGAGACCCATATTGCGTTACTGTGGAAGATCCTGAAAGGAACTTTCCAACTTTTGCTTTCTCTGAAAAGATGAAAAAGAAGCTCTATAAGGCTTGGAAGTCTGCTGTTATTGTTAATATGCTGGGTCGGCAGATTGATTTACAAAATTTTAGCTCAAAGACTGCAAGCCATGTGGGCTAGGAAAAAAAATCTCAATGTGATTAACATAGGCCATGGATATTTTGTTGTTAAGCTTTCCAACAGGGAAGATTATCTGAATGCATTGATAGGAGGCCCTTGGATGATCTTTGATCATTACCTCACTGTTCAACCATGGGAAGCAGGCTTCAAACCTCACAAAGCTTCAATCAGTAAGGTAGCGGTGTGGGTTAGAATCCAAAAAATCCCAATGGAGTACTATGATGAGGAAGCCTTAAGATGTATTGGAAATAGGATTGGGGGAACCCTCAAGATAGATTTGAATACTTCATGCCAGTTAAGGGGTCACTTTGCTGGATGGGGAAGATCATTTTTTTAGAATACGAAGGTTTACATCTTCTTTGCACCAAATGTGGTATTTATGGACACAAACATGAGGCTTGCCAACTGAAGAATGCTACAAACGTTTCTAACAAAGAAGACAGAGATCAAAATGCCCAGAATAAATAAGTAGCAGAAGTTCAAGAACAGTCCAAGTCTTTTGACCAGTGGAAGGTTGTGGAGAAACGTAGGCATTGGAAAAGTAAGGACAAAAACGGTGTGCACACTTTACGGCGAAATCGGGATCACGTTTCAACGTGCTGAATGAAGAAGGTGTGCTTAATGATGGTAATGACGTTTACCCAATGGTTAACAAAGAAGGAGCATTGACCGTGTTTAAGCAAGGACTGAGCAATACTGAGGGAAATCCAAAAATGGAGGCGCGGAGCAGGACTAAGGATGGGACAAAATGAAGAGGGAAGGGAGCTTTAGGTGGCGGATTGCAGCGTCGTAGACTGGGGAGGGAGAAGCGATTGAGAAATGAACAAGGAAATGAGCAAAAAGATGTCAATTCAACATTGAGTCCGTGCTGATGCTGACTTTTGGGGAAGATAACGTGGACAATGCGCTTAATAATCTTCACAACGGACAGAAGAATGTTGACTGTGCAGCTAGGGAACATGCGAGCCAAGTCAGCACCACACGTGATAAAGAAAGCATGCAGCATGCATCTCGCCAACAGCTCCAGGCAGACCAGGCGGGATCCACTTTCGGGCCCAGCACAGCTTTGGGCCTATTTAATGGAGGGCCGCTGGACTTGGACGATTTGCAAGAGAATGACATGTTTATTGCAAGCCCAAAGGATGCCTTGGATCCCAACAGCTCGCTAGTTGAGGTTGGGCTGACGCCAATGGACTCATGCCTTCAGGATGCTCATCTGACCAGTGTGGAGGACCAAACGATGGTTCCTGAAACCCAGTAGCTGTGTTTGCTTGTGTTCTATCCAGTGTTCCAGGTTCCTTATTTTATTTTATTTATTATGATTAAAATTTTTTACTGGAATATTAGAGGTGCTTGTGGTAGGGGGTTATTAAGAAATTTAAAAATGGCTCTTAATGTTCCTAAGCCCTATTTAGTTTTCTTGGCTGAGACTAAATGCAATAATTTATCTAAGCTTCCTTCCTTTAGTAGTTTGGGTTTTGATGAAGCCAAATGCATCCCTAGCGAAGGAAGGTCATGTGGGTTAATTGCGCTCTGGAAGACAGGTAATTTATCTGTTAATATTATTGAAGAAAATAGACAATTTTTTCATTGTGAATGTTTTGCAGCTGGAATCCCAAAGTTTAGCATTACTGCTGTTTACGCTATTCCTCACTCAAATTATAGACAATTACTTTGGAGAAGGTTGGAACTTTGGCTTCTGGTATCTCCATTCCTTGGATTGTTTGCGGTGATTTTAATGATATAAGATGTTCTGATGAGCGTTTTGGAGGCTCTGGTGCAAATTTAGCTTGGATGAATTTCTTTAATGACAAAATTATGGCTTGCAATTTGACTGACCTAGGGGCTGTTGGTCCTAAATTCACTTGGAAAGGTCCTTGTCTTTCTGGCTACTCAAGACTTTATGAAAGGCTTGACAGGGCTCTCGTTAACTCCTCTCTCTTATCCCTTTTACCGGATTGTTTCCTCAAGGTGCTCCCCAGAACTAAATTCTTCGATCACAAACCTATGGTTCTTTCCCTGGGTTTGGAGGATTTTAATCGTTATGGGGCTCGCCCCTTCCATTTTGAAGCTATGTGGTTAAGTCACAGTGATTTCCAGAATTTCTTATCTAGTAATTGGGAGGAAAAGGGTGATTTAGACGCCAATATGAAGAATCTAAAATCTCTTCTTCCCATCTGGAAGAAAGAAAATTTTGGCTTTGTTGAAAAAAGGAAAAATAATATATTAGATCATTTGAAGGGCATTCAAATATCTTCGTCCTACCCTTTCTCCAACTTTTTGCAATCTCTAGAGAAGGATTTACAGCATAGCTTGAAGAGGTCCTGAAACTCGAGGAGATTAAATGGTTCCAAAAATCAAGAGCGGATTGGATTGTTCATGGAGATCGAAACACTAGATACTATCATTTGAAAACGAGGGCCAGGAGAAGAAGGAATAAGATTCGAACCCTAAAAGATGCTAGTGGCAATTGGATAGACGAAGAGGAAGAGTTGAAGAATTTGGTCATTTGGTGTTTTCAAAGTTTGTTCATTAGGGAGGAAGGGGATCCATCATCTTTCAATTCTATTTGTAAATTCCCTGTTCTCGATCATGATCTTATTTCCCAGGTTGGTATCTCTCCTAGTGATGAGGAAATTCGTAGGGCGATTTTTTATATAGGCCCATATAAAGCTCCTGGTTAGGACGGGTTCTCTCCTATCTTTTTTCAGAAAAATTGGAATACGGTGGGTAATTCTGTCTGCAAATTTGTCAGAGATGTTTTTGAAGGCCATGCGGATTTGTCTGAGGCGAATAGAACACTCATTTCTCTTATTCCCAAAAGGGATATTCCGGAGAAGGTGGAACACTTCCGACCTATATCTTTATGCTCGGTTCACTATAAGTGTATTACGAAGATCATCGCTAAACGAATGAAGATATTTATGGATGATCTTATTTCCCCTTTTCAGGCGGGCTTTATTCCTGGTCAGCACATTCAGGACAACATCATTATTGGGCAGGAAATTTTGCACACCATGAATAGGGCCAGGGCCAGGAAAGGCTTTATGGCTCTAAAAATTGACCTTGAAAAATCTTTTGACAGGGTCAATTGGAATTTTATAAAGCTGATTCTTCAAGAGATAGGCATGTAGGAGTGTGCTATAAATCTCTTAATGAATTGCATCTCTTCTTCATCTTACAATGTTTTATGGAACGGATCTTACTCTGATTTTTTCTCCACTAAGAGAGGCCTTCGTCAGGGTGATCCTATCTCCCCCTTTTTGTTTGTGCTATATATGGACAAACTATCTCATATTATATCTGATACTGTGAAGGCTAATCAATGGAAATCTATTGTCATTTCTAGAAATGGCCCTTCCATTTCCCACCTTATGTTTGCTGATGACCTCCTTCTCTTTGGGGAAGCCTCGGAGAAGCAAATCTCTATTATGATGTCTTGCTTGGACAATTTTTGCAAAGCTTCAGGGGCGAAAGTTAGTCAAGAGAAATCCTCCATTTTCTTCTCTAAAAGGGTACCAAGCGGAATGAGAAAGAAAATTCAAAGTATCTCTGGTATGAAAGTTTCTACTGAAATCGGGAATTATTTGGGCTTCCCTCTATTTAGAAAGAAAAGACCCTCTGATAAATTCCAGTATATTGTCGATAGAGTCAAATCCAAATTATCCTCCTGGAAAGCTAACTGTCTATCGGTTGCTGGCCGCATCGCCTTGGCCAAGTTGGTTCTTAGCTCTTGCCCCCTATACCTAATGCAAATTGCCAAAGTTCCTTCATCTATTTCTAATAAAATCGAAAGGATTCAGCGAAATTTCATTTGGGGTACTGAGAACAAAAGGGGATTTCACCCTGTTAGTTGGGAGGTTATCACCCGTTCCAAATCTCATGGGGGTCTTGGCTTTAGAAAGTTGCAATCTATGAATAGAGCTTTTGGGGCTAAACTTGCTTGGAATCTTCTGCAAGGCAACCATGGCTTATGGACTGATGTTTTACAGAGCAAGTACATATTTAGAAGTGAGCATAGCCTCTTTCATCATCAACCAGGAGACTCAAATTTATGGCACTTTATCTGTGACCAGCAGAGTCTCATTGAGGATAACATCAAATGGCAGGTGAAGGACGGGAATACAGTGAGATTCTTTTCTGACATCTGGTTAATTCCTGGAAAGACTATCAAAGACCTATGCTCTAAACCTCTATCCTAGGAAGAGGAAAACTCTAAGGTTGCTTATTGGGTAATAAATGGAAGATGGGACTATCAACGCCTTGGAAATCTTGTCAGCAGTGATGTGACTTCCACTTTAATCTCCTCCTTCCCTTCTCGTCCTGAGGCTGGCAATGATATTATGACCTGGGGCCTCACTCCTTCTGGGATCTTCACGATCAAGAGTGCATATCTCTCTATCGAGCTTGATCCGCCCAGCATGTATAGCCCTGTTTATAATCAGATATGGAAATGGAAAGGAGTGGGGAGAATTAAGATATTCCTCTAGAAAGCTTTTCACAACAGACTTCCTACTAATGCTTGGAGAAGCTCTTGGTCTAATGTGTCTCCTTTATACCCTTATTGCCAGGAGAAAGAGGGAAATGCTTTGCATGTCCTTAGGGATTGCAGCTATGCTATGGACCTTTGGTCCAAAGCTGTTCGACTGACTCATATGATTAATTTCCTTTCATGTTCCTTGCGTGATTGGATTGCTGTTAACCTCAAAAGACAATTGGGAATTGATTCTATTTCTAACTGGGGTCTTTTTTGGGGTGTCGCCTGCTGGTTTTTATGGTCTTGGAGAAATAAGGAGAGTTTGGAAATTGTTTATCCAAAGTGAAAATTGTTTATCCAAAGTGAAGACATCTTGGAAGTGCGATCTTTGCTGAATTCTTTTCATCCTCATCAATGGCTGCCTCCTCATATAGGTTGGGCAAAAGTCAATGTTGACGGGGCTGTGTCCAGATTCTCCAACAGGGCAGGTTGTGGAGGTGTCATCAGTGACCATCAGGGAGCATGGATTATTGGGTTTGCGAAATCGCTGGGGCTGTGTGACCATTATACTGCTGAAGAGTGGGCGATCCTCAAAGGCCTTCAGTTAGCCTCTGAATTTGGTTTCAAGGATATAATCATTGAATCAAATGCTAAATTATTGGTTGAAAATCTTAATTCTAATTGTCAGACTGTTAATACTGGGCTTTTGTTTCAGGAAATCAAACAATTCATATCTAGGGAGTGCAATGTCATCTTTCACTTCATCCTGAGGAAGCGAAACCGTTTGGCCGACGCTCTAGCTAAGGAGGCTATCTCATCTTCTACTGTTTACAACTCGTGCCCGCACCATCTTCAGGCACTGTGCTCGAATGATCTTTTGGGAACTATTCCCCACTCTATGTAATTTGTTTTTGCTCTTGAGTTATTGGGCTCTCGTTTTCTGTATAAAAAAACAATGGTTGAGGCTAGCGAAATAAGCTAATTCTTCATGGTAAATAAAAGTTTAAATTCCATTGTAAGAGGTGTTCATATTTAGTGGCTAACAGTGTCTCAAATAGAATTGTCTCTAATAGGAAAATACTTGTCTTAGCAAAAAAAAAAAGGGAAATTTACTATTAGGTCCCAACAAGAAGAATTAATGAACAAAATGTCTCAAATAATGACAAAATTACCATCAGATCCCAACAAGATTAACAAAATAACATCAAGTTTCGACTTGCTGAAGTTGTTAATGGATGCAACGACTGTTGTTAATATAGCTTCCGATGTTGTTAATGGCAACTGTATGACAAACCCTTGGGACCCTTTTGTTATTAACTCCCCAGCATTTGTCATTAACAACTTCACCAGCCATCGATAACTATCGAACCAACTATTGCTGGGACTTGATGGTAATTTTGCCAATCTTTAGAACCTTTTATTCATTAATTCTTGTTATTGGGACCTAGTGGTAAATTTCCCAAAAAAGTTTTTTTTAACCTCTCACTTGGGCATTAAATTTGAGAGACTAAATAAATATATGATGGGAACCTCACATAAGTTTTTGTTGGCTAAAGTTACACATCTTTTTTTAATATATTTATAATATATTTTCGGCAAAAAAATATATCTATAATATATGAACATACCCATTAACTTAAACGGTTTTTTATTAAAAAATTTCTTCTTTTTCAAATGTGTGATTTTGGGATTTATTAATTGGTTATTCTAAGTAGAAACTCGATTTTGCAGTGTGAAACACTTTTTTATTATCAACGTGGCTTATATTTAAGATCAGATGTGAGCACAAAAAAGACGAAAGAAATTCTTGAAAATAAATGGAAAATGAAAATAAATCCTAATTTAAAAATAAAAAAAGCACTATCCCCATTTCATCATAAACAAGTTTATATGCTACTGAAAAAAAAAGGTAAGATATGAAACTGCGTTCTAAAAGCAGCATATTATCTTATTCTTCTATTTGAAGTTTGAGAGCATGTTTTTCTTAACTTAATGTAGAAATAAGATTTGATTCATTATTATTAAATTGATTAATTTCTTGTATGAGATTAGAGGAACATGGAACTTGCAACTTCACGTGCTTTGACCAACTAACCCTTGTTATTATCAATAAACTACCCCACTTAATTATATTTGGTATTATTAAATTCCCTCG
>JANTPZ010143491.1:0-15350 GCA_025593235.1 Vachellia pachyceras | reverse complement strand
TACCAAAATGCCCTTGACTTTTATCAAAATGACCATTTTGCCCTTACATTTTATTTGCTTGCAAAATGGCATATTTGGCATCTCTTATACTTCTATTTGTTCTCCAGACCCTTGAACACTCTGTAGCCCTTCATTTAGCCATTATCCTCAGTTCCTGAAAAATGAGGATATTACACTAGGGCACAATTTCCAACAATTATACTTTTTACAAGTCCTTAACAGTATAGTTTGTCTTGAATTTCATGCAAAATATGAACGCATCGTTATAGATTAATTATCATACACAATGTATTTGCATGCATGCATCCAATATATCCATCCATCCATCCATCCGTACGTACGTACGTACTGTTAAACATAAGTATCCTCCTGTTAGACAAATTAAATCCTATTTGAAACAATGTCGGGTATTCAAGCTCCATTAGTTAATATGTATGTGTTGATATATTGGTGAATTAGAAGTGACTGACCTGGGCTATGGTAACACCAGAAAGATGGAGAAGAGCGCCTGTTTGAAGCAGTTTAGAATGCCATATGAGAGGATTGTTGCTTCGTAATTTTTGAATTTCTTCAATCGGCCATTGCACCAGTTGCTTTCCTGATTCATCTAGCCAAACACTCCTTGGAATTCCCTGGAATCAAACACTACGAATTTCTAAAATTGATTATCTTAAAAGTAAGTAATTGACCTTCCATGGAGAAGAAAGGATGATTAGATTAAAAAGATGTTCTTGTCCCTTTTTTGAAAAAATAACTAATAATTTTATAAAGTGAAACAAAAAAAGAAAAGTAATACCTGAATCCCAGACCATCCTCTCCTAATATATTCTTCTTGAACTGAAGATTCATTAACCCAACCCCACAAAATCCTTCGTTTCTTTTCATCATCATAGAACGTTTTTTAGGCATAAAACTTCCCATAATCATACCTTATTATCGATGATAATTCGGTATCCTCGAATCCCATATCTGGGATAAAGCTATCCCACGTTACATTATAAGATCCGATTAGGTAATAATCTTGATCAAGATCAATAATGCTAAGCTTGAGGACATGCCTAAGCCAAAAATGTTTGTCATGATGAAGTGTTGAAGAATGGTACTTAGGTGCATACTCCATGGGAGAACGTCAAGATACAGGGTTCTTGACTATACGAACACTTAAAAGTGAACACCAACATGATGCCTAGGATAACCTTATTGTTGCACATAAAAAAGCATCAACTTTGACGTCATCAATCATTGTTGACACTTTGAGGGATAACATTGACAAGAGCACTAATGAGATTAGGAGAGAGTTGTATAGAGATTATGGTGTACGTCTTAATTATGATCAAGCTTATGTGGGGAAGGCAAAAGCGTTGAGGAAACTACTTGGCCGTGAAGAAGATTCATACATGGCTATCCCTTGGATATGTGATAGGTTAGTAGAGATCGATCCTGACACGGTTGCCCGATGCCAATTTTCAAGTAGTAACAGATTTGAGAGGATGTTCATTAGTTATGGGTGCTCAATCAAAGGCTTTTTACAAGGGTGTCGTGACATATTGTATATAGATGGATGTCATCTAAGTGGTCTGTACAAGGGTACATTGGTTTCTGCTAATGCATTTGATGCAGACGATCAATTATTTCCACTCACATATGCCATAGTTAGCGGGGAAACACATAATGAATGGACTTAGTTTCTTACAATTTTGAAGGAGATAATCGGCATAAGGGAGATCACTATCGTGTCAGATAGGAATCCTGGCATTATAAGTTCTGTTAGACATGTATTTGGAGGGGAGCGACATGCATTTTGTTATAGATATGTCAAGGAGAATTTTAGTGCTGAGTGCATTAAGGTAAATAGAGGCAAGGGATGGACTGCTGCAAATTCTAAGGAGAGTGCGCTCAAGATGCTTGATGCAATCGCTTATGCAAGACATGAGCATGAATTTAATGTTGCTTTAGGAAGGCTTAAATCATTCTCTCCTCCATTAGGCCAATGGGTTGAAACCCAAGGGGATGTAGAAAGATGGGCACAAAGCAAATTTCAGCACAAGCGATGGGATAAGATTACTATGAATGTTGCAGAGTCTTTCAATGCATGGGTCGTGAAAGAGCGAAAGCATAATGTTGATGTATTCATTCATGAGCATAGAGAAAAATTAGTGAAGAAGATGGTGTCGTCTAAAGATTCTATCAAAAATTGGAAAAACGGTATTGGGCCAAAGATTGAGTCGAAGTTAATGGAGGAAGTTGCACGGGCAGCAAATATGGAGGCTACACATTATGGGGATGGTCAGGTTTCAGTTGAAACATTTTCAAACAACCGAGTTATCCAAGTAAGTGTTGATCTATTGACACACAAATGCACATGCAAGGCATGGCAAATGAGTGGGATCCCTTGCTCTCACGCATGTGCAGCAATAAAGTATGTTCATGCTTCTGTGTACTCCTATGTGGATGATTGCTATAAGGTGTTAACCAAGAGAAGATATATACGACACTAATGAGGCCTGTGGCAACTCATGACACCCCCCGTCTAGAGGCACTAACAGTGACACAGCTCATGACACAGACTTTATTACTTCCACCAATCACAAGAAGGCCACCTGGGAGGCCGAAGCGAAGCAGGATTGAATCTCAGTTTCAAAACAAACGGGTTTATCAGTGTGGAAGATGCAATGAGCCTGGGCCCACTGCGAAGACTTGTAAGAATCCCAACCCAAGTACATAGTGTAAATGTATATTTTGGCATTATGTATATTTTGTTACCGATGTATTTTTGGCATTATGTAAATTTGGTTGCACATTGTTTTTCGGCCTAATGTATATTTTGTTGCCTATGTAAAGGTTTCATTATTTTTTGCATAATAACTTTTTCTGTGGGTACAGCAATATGGTAATGTGTAAAACCATGTAACTTTTTTTGCTATGGGTAAAGCTGCTTAGGTTGTCAGCGAAAGTTTCTTGGGTTGTAAATGGAGGGTGCTTGGGTTGTAAATGGAGCCTGTTTCGGTTGTAAATGGTAGCTGGTGAGGTTGTAAAGTTGGGCTACTTGGATTGCAAATGGTAGCTGGTGTGGGTGTAAATCTGGGCTACCTGGGTTGTAAATGGTAGCTGGTGAGGTTGTCAATCTGGGCTACTTGGGTTGCAGATGGTAGCTGGTGAGGTTGTCAATGTGGGCTACTTGGGTTGCAAATGGTAGCTGGTGAGGTTGTAAATCTGGGCTACTTGGGTTGCAAATGGTAGCTGGTTTGGGTGTAAATCTGGGCTACCTGGGTTGTAAATGGTAGCTCATGAGGTTGTCAATCTGGGCTACTTGGGTTGTAAATGGTAGCTGCTTGTGTTGTAATTGGCGGCTGCTAAGGTTGTAACTGGGGCCTGCTTGGGTTGTAAATGGGGCCTGCTTGGGTTGTAAATCTGGCCTAGTAAGGTTGTAAGTATGGGCTACTTGGGTTGTAAATGTGAGCTGCTTGGGTTGTAAATGTGAGCTGCTTGGGTTGTAAATGGGGGCTAATTGGGTTGTAGATGGTAGCTAGTGAGGTTGTAAATGGGGGCTGTTTGGATTGTTACTGGATGCTGATGGGGTAGTAAATGGATGCTGATGGGGTAGTAAACGGTGCCTGATGGGGTAGTAAATGGAAAATTAGAACCAATATGTTTCAGAACCTATTTCAACAACCAATATTTCTCAGGACCTGTATCCATTACATAGTTGACACCTATGAACCAAGTCATTGTTCACAAGTAACCATGAAACTGTAAATTAAATTATAACTTTACATATCAGTACCTAATGTGATTTACATCACAATCATTGATTACAAAAAAATGTGTACATCACAGTCAGTGAATCTCAGTCCAACAAAATGCGTGCAACACAAGCTATCAACATGTAACAACCCTATCGTACTTTGCTTCTCAATGCGATCCTCCTCTTCACCATGTCATCATTCCAATAAGTAATCGCCTGCGCCTGATCATGGGCTACCACATTTCCCAAAGGGAAATTTTGCAAACAAAATATCTGTACCATCAAATTAAACAGGGTCAATTGAACAATGATAATGTCACTCTAAATGAAGATATGAGGGAAGATAAGTCTCGTACCATGAGGAAGTATAAGCATCCACCTACTGTCCTCATTTCTTTCCCGACCCTTTGAGCAATTGCCGCCTATATCTTGCCACGGCTTCACAAAGTTCTGTGACAATGAATGAGCACCAATCAAAGGCACTAATCCTATGTTGAGTTAATGTCAAAAACTTCAAGACACGCTCACTCACATATATGCTTGACGAAAGGGTCAACAAGGTGCCTAAAGCAAATATAACAAAAAACAACTCAAAGTTCTGATCACTATCTCCCACCAACCACTCCCCAATTTTTTGGTAGGCTACCCCCTTATAAACTGTACACAAATCCACAAATATGCTGTCACTGTCCCCAACAATTAACTCTATCTTTTGCCCCCCATAAGGCAAACCCATTATTTCTTTGACATCGTAGGTGCTATTACCCGGGATCCCCCCCTCAATGTCACAACATTTGGTCCAGGCTTAAAACACCTCATGAACTTTGCACACAAATCACAGTTTATTTGTGTGCAACAAACATCAAGTAATTTATCAAACCCTATGGCCTTCAACCTTTTAATTAATTCTGGCCTATTCTTGATTTTTTCGCATACGGTTATAAATTGTTTTGGCGCGCATCGTGTGTTGAAGGGCACAACATACTTCTTCCCTTGCCGAGGACCTCTTATCTCTGAGGCCCACTTTGTATATTTACCCCTTTCCTTGTCAGTCAATCGATTCCACGCATCTCTAACTTACAAGCTTACCCCTGCGACCGACATCCTCTTTTTAGCCGCCTTTCCCTTCAGTTTCTCCTTCCTTTCTTCTTGAAATATTCTTCAGTAAATAAGTGATAGCCGGAGAAGTTCATTGACCTTTTAACTGTTTTACCCTTATCCATCTTCGTTTCCTGAAATACACAAAAACCATATTCAAAAACAGCCAACACAAACAATCAAAAACATAATTCTGCACAGAAGCATAACCAAATTTTTTCACCCAAACCAAGGCTACTATTTGTGAAATTCAATTTTACATAGCAAAATGCCTCTAGCCATTATTTTAAGCCAAAAACCAAATCACAAGTCGTGCATCATTTAAATATAGAGAATCGGAATAGAAGCATTATTGTATGCACTAAGCGGCACTTTTAACACCAAAACAAAATCAGCAACTGTACAAAAGCATATATGCAAAAACATGGATGCATGAAGAACTTTGAAAATAAAATGAAATTGAAGTATGATGTAGATAATTTGTGCAAATACATGGATGTGTGCAGCTCTTTCATATGAAAGTCATGGGGCTGAAAGCTGAATCAATTCAACAATTATAGCATTTGAATATGAAATCCAACAGAACTTTTAAAAATTTGCATCAACGATTATAGCACTCTTAGGTTCAAAGCAGAATCATAGCAAGTGAAGCAATTAAAGGCATAATTTTACACTAAAATATAAATGTGGAATTTTGGTCATATACAACAAGAACAACTGCATATGAATTAGAAGACATTTTGGAATAATGTTTCCAAGTCATCAATTCAAGCTGAAATTTGACAAATCCAAACGCCCATTCTTCACACATACATAGAAAAACACTGCCATCATTGTCCAGAATCAAACCCATATGACAAAAGGCACGACGGCAACGGAGCAATAATACAAATTGGAAATCATACCCACACATAAAAAAGGATTCAGGTGAATAGCACGACGGCAATGGCTTCATACCAACACATCAACATATTTTCAATAAAGGACCGAAAGAACAAAGAAATGACAAAAAGGATTCCACATTCTGACATCAATCCTGGAGAGGAAGAACTTTTGCGGAAAAAAAAAAGAAATTTCATTCATTAGCTAACTACAGTGTATCAGTCCAAAAAAAAGCTTACTAAAGTGATTTTGAAATGGCGATAAGACCCACGGTGATAGCGATGGCTTCAGGCGACCAGACCCACGGTGACGGGCGAGCACAGCAACGACGATGGGATTTTGAAAAGCGAAGCACAACGACGCCTCCAGTCGAGCACAGAAATGGCGACGGCTTCAAGTGAATGCAACGACGGCAATGGCTTCAGGCGACCAGATGCGACGGCTTCAGGTGAACAGAACGACGGCAACGGCTTTAGGCGACCAGAGACACAGCGATGGCGAGCACAGCAACTATAACGGGCGACCAGACGCGAGGCAGCGATTTTTGAACGAATGGAGTGATTCTGCCTTCAACCTCCCTTTTTTGAAAGTGAGGGCATTTTCATCTTTTCCCTACTGAAATTAACCATTAAAAGGTCCCATGGGACCTGACAGCAATTGTTTAGAGCCTTGGGACCATTTGCTAGTTTTTTTTTTCCTTCCATGGGACCTATGCCTCATTTTCCCTAATATATACACATATATGCATGTGTGTGTAAACTTTGAATGCATTCGTAAATATTACTCCTTCATTTTATGTTGAACACAATTTTTAACACCAAGAATAAAATTATGATTTTTTTCATTATATATACATGCATTGATTCATATGCTTGTTATGGTAGTTGTAGATTAAAGAACTTATAATATCTAGGCATACACTCATAGACCATATAAGAAATCTCTTATTAAAGAAATAACAAGTAAAATAATACAATTTCTAACTATCAATTTACTAAAATAATACTAAATTTAATTAGAACTAAGAATTTTTAAATCGCATCATCCAAATTAAATCAATACACGTCAAAAAGACAAGTTCAAAAAATTATGTTTAAAATATATAAATATTAATGTTATATGTAAATATAAAGATTTTATGTTTTTATACATGTTCGTTTGGCTTCCAATTTTCTTTAGCTTACATGTCCATGCATAAGAAAGGAGTAGATTAAGAGAAACTAAATTAAAACAGCAAATTATATTGTTTATTTATTTTTGTTTATTAAGGTTAAGGAAGAGTATGAGTGAAAATCAAAGTTCAAAATACGCAATAAAAAATGAAATTAATTGGAACAATTTAAAATAAGAAGAGATTAGAAGAATACTGACCATTAGGATCTGCAAACAAAGCACAAAATTAAAAGACAACAAAGGTTAATTAGAAATCAGAGAAAAAAGAAATTAATTTTGAAGATATAAAAAAAAAAGAATGAGGCATCTGTACATATAACTATATAAGCAATTCACTAAAATAAAAATACAAAACAAAATTTGTGATGAAATTTACGACCAAAAAATTCTATCCCAAAAGTTTTTTAAAAAGAAAATTACAAATATGTCACAAAAATCATTAAAAAAATTAGACACGTCAATAAATAATATAACAGTTCGCTGTACGTATAATGAACTGGCGACAGATATTTCAAGATCTTTGTCATAAATTTCCACCACAAATTTCATTTTTCATTTTTGTTTGTCATAGGAAAGTCCCACTATTTATAAGTTATGAATAGTGCAACCTCCGATCTTGGCTCCATGTAACAAACGGCCCAAGATAAATTTATATGTAGAATATTAAATGAAAAATAAAGGAAGTAAGAACCGTTCATCCAATTGTAGTGAGGTAGAAAATGAAAGGCAGGTCTATGAGCTTGATTGATGGAGAAAACATGAGTTTCATGGTGAGAAGCTTCAGTATGAAAGATAAGAATTAGGATGAGAGATAACACACTCCAAACCCTAATTGAAGATGAGAATGCCATAGTCACTACATGTTTGTGGGCATGACGTACAAGAGTAAGCTTGTGGCTCCCTTTTTATAGAGAGAAAGGAAACTCATGTCATCAGAATGTTAGCTGGGTAGGTATAGATTCTCCTTTTCTTGACGTTATTAAATTAAAACAGAAGTATTAAAGAAATTACTGTTTATAAGGAGGGAAAATCTATCTTTTCTTATGAATATTTTGTGAATATCCATCTTTCCACATAATTTTTTTTGATCTCATATATCCCTCTATTATCTTTTATAACCATGAAATTGATTTACCCTGGCATCATAAAATTATGCCTATAAATAAAAGGTAGCCCTTACATACTTGATATAGTGAAATGGAATTTGTTTTCTCTCATTCTAATTCTCTTCCTTTCTCTTGTCTTCTTTTTTAATTTCATATTACATTATGAGCACGAATATCTAATCAGGTATAATCCTCTTGTTACTCTAAGAATTCCATGTGGGATGATCTAAGCTATCATATGGAATTCAAAAGAGTCATTTACTGTTGATTTAAACATCAAGTTCTGTGGTTGAAATTGGATATCATTTTAAATTTTGTTTTGAATATTATACCTTTCGGAATGATTGTTATGAGAGGGTTTTTTTTTTTTCAATTCTTCAATGACCTGGAGTCATTGTATATGATGGAACCTGAACTTCCAAGATATTTTTATACATCCTTTGGCGACCTTATTTTTCTATCTTTAATGGAACCTGAAGTTCTAATTGATATTTGCAGCCTCCCAGAAGGATCATTGTTGAAACCATTACTAAGATCGAAACAAATTTTATTTTCTTTTTATGATATGGCCAAAGGCCATCTTCCTTTTTTTTTTTTTTAATGTTGAGATTATATGGCTAGAAGCCATATAACTTTTATTTTCTATTTTATTAAATGAAAAGCCTTATAGTTTTAATTTCCTATTTTTAAATTATACTACCATGTACCATACAATTTCTATCCTTACCTTATTTTAGTTAGGAGCCATATAGTTCTTTTATTTCCTATTCTAAAATTATATGGTTAGAAGTCATATAGCTTTTATTTCTTATTTTAAAATTCAAAATTATATGGCCACATGCCATATAATTTTAATTTCCTATTTTTGAGATTATATTGCCAAAAGATCTTTATTTTTTATTTTGTTCTAAAATTGTTAAATGGCAAGAAATCATGTAGCTTTAATTTTAGAGAAATACTTACATACTTCTAGAGTGCTACATCATTTGTACTCTATCTAATAAAAAAGTTCCAATTGTCATTTATTATGAGTCCCACAAATATATATATATATATATTATAATATGTTGTAGAGAAAGAGAAATAATCAAGAGAAATTTATGGGATATAAGATCCATAAATGAATAATTGGAATACTTTCATTGGATAGAGTATGGATGATATGATACTTCCGGAGTATGTAAGTATTTCTCTTGATTTTGTATTTTGAGATTGTGCATAAGTCACATATATTTGTTAGTGTAGAATTTGACCAAGAGGGGGTAAATTAGTTACAAATAAAATTTTTTCTTTTAAAATCAAAAATGAAATTATATCACCTAGAGCAGAGGATAGAAAATGAACACGTACGACGGATTATTCTGGTTCGATCCTCATTACATACGTCTAGTCCTCAAAGCTCCTCTGAGATTTCTTAATCCACTAACTTCAAAAGCAACAGGCTCTTCAAACCTTTACAACGAGGAACTCACTCCCATTTACAATTTTCACTAAAACAGAGACTCGCATCCTCTGTTTTTCTTCTTAATCTCAGCCCAACAGACTCAAGACCCAAATCTTGAGTTTCTCATAGAATTATAGTTTCAAATGGCTATATAAACTCTCTCATAGAGTGTGTGAATAAACATTGAAGCTCAATTATAATAATAAGTGATTTACATAGAGGTAGTTGAATGAAATGAATGTTGAAAGCTGTAAATCCGTTGTTCTCTTTTTTTCATCTTGAATGTTTTGCTTTTTATAGTTAAAAACAACTAATTATCTATTAGAAATATTTATGCTCCCGTTACTCTCATTTTTGCTCTTCATTGATGAGCATTAAAAGCGCCTTCGGCTTTGTCTGCATTGAAGTTTTGTAATGGTGAATGTTAAAGCTACTTTGGAGACAAAAATAGTTGTGCACATACCTATTTAATGAGTCAATCATAATGTAGTTATGAGGGCAGTTGATATTCAAAAAGTTGTTGTGTAAATGAGGAAAGATCTGGCAAAAAGTAAAGCCTGCTATCAGATTGATAGATGTCAGATACAAGCAATACTCAGTTCTGTTTCTCATAACTCGAGTGTTGAGAGAGGATAACTAATGAAAATTTGAAATCTATGAGGTAATACTCGAGTTTTGAGTTTATAACTTGAGTTTTAAGAAAAACTTTTAGAGTAACTTGAGTGTTTACTAAGAGTGTTAAGCTGTAAAATTTGAACACTTTTGTTTATAACTCAAGCAGAAAAGAAAGTTTCGAAAAATGTCTTCAATACTTGAGGTCTGATGCATAAGACTCGAGTTTTGACAATACTTTTGTTATTGCTTGAGTTCTGAAGGGTGTTTTTAAAGTGAAGCCCTTTAGTACTCAAGTTTTCTACAATAGTGCTCGAGTGTTGTCAATACTTCTGTTACTGTTTGAGTATTCAAAAGAAGTTTTGAGATTAAAGAAGTTTTCAAACTCCAACACTCGAGTATTGGATAGTAAAACTCGAGCGTTGTCACTACTTTTATTATTACTTGAGTATTCAAAAGAAGTTTTGAAAATGAGAGGTTTTTAAGCTTCAACACTGAAGTATTAGATAGCGGAACACAAGTGTTGTCAATACTTTTGTTGCTACTTGAGTTCTCCAAAGAGAGCTGTGAGAAAACTTTGAAATATGAAGCTCGATACTCAAGTTTTGCACTCCAAAACTCGAGTATTCACAATACTTCTTTCATAACTCGAGTTTATAGTGAAAGCGTTGAGTTTCTAAAATAATATAATCTCAAGCCTCATAACTCAAGTTTTAAGCTTTAAAACTTGAGTGTTGCCAACACTTCATTATCTACTTGAGTTTCTATTGAAAGTTTTGAAAACATTTTTGATAATACTTTAAATGCTACTCAAGTATTCTTTGAAAGTTTTGATTTTGAAAACATTTTGTAAGGAAGAGACCCAAGTATTGTCATGCCAAATTCGAGAGTTGCAACATTAACATCAAGAATTCAAGATTTCTTTTGTAAAACAAGTTTAAAACATTTTCTAACTTCATAATTCCTGCAAAACAGAAAACAAGTTATTATCATCAAAATATAGCATCAATAGTATTCTATCTTATTAATTATCTAGAAGTCATACATAGTTTTAATATCTTGGTCAAAAAATATAATTTTAATATTGAAAATATTACTTCAGATTTTTTTGTTGTTATTCATGAAATATGCCTATTTATAGATATATTGATAATTTATTATGTTTTAAAAAAATTATTCTATTTTAGCTAGAAGCCTTTTTCATAATAATTCTTTTGTACAAGTATATTTTATAATTTTAATAAATGGTATGAAAATATAATTTATGACATCTTGATAACTTGATTATAAATATTAAAGCATTAAAGTTCATGCCCTGTTTGGTATCATGGAAGACCTTATATGGAACTATAATTGGAAGCGGAAGTGAAACTAAAATTGGAAGTGAGTTTAAAGTGTGTTTGATATACCCATAGAAATGTGGTACTATTTATAATTTACATTTGTATTTATGACATAAAAGTTTTAAAATACCCATTGACAAAAAGTCCTTCCCTCTTCGATTTATCATCTTCTCCCTCCTCCCATCTATAGAAATAGAATTTCCTTTAAAATCAAAATCAAATCCAAAAATAAACTCAACCAAGAAATTGAACCCAAAAACATAGGCACCATCCCAAATAACCCCAACCCACGCCATCACTCACCCGAAAACAACCACCTCCCAAGTCGATATGAAAATCCATCTGAGAAAGAAAGGAGAGTGGAAAGGGTAAAAGTTAAAAATGAAAGAGAGAAAATCTAATGCTTAGTATCCTTCTTCTCAAAGTGAACAACAAACAGGGAAATATATATATATATATAACAATATAGATCAGTGTCATTTGCAAGCATTTTGGGGAAATTTCTGCAAAATATTAAAAAGGCAAACTTTTTGTTCAAGAATAGGAAGAGTAGATCGAAGTTGTTCTTTAAAGAAGGTATCAAAACTTATCTCCGGATAAAGATATGGACGATGGCGAGTTAGGAGCTTCGATGATAGAAAGGGAACGAACAAGAGCTTCAGTCAAATCTGGTTAAGCGTCGGCTAAGACCTCAACTTTATTTTTAGGAATAAAGGAAACCAATATTAGACCACTATGATAGAACCCAATATTTACATGGTTTTGTATTACTATTTTCACGTTTCTTGTAACACTTTTACCCTATTTTGCATGTATCTATGCTTTTCTTGATTATATTGATTTATGCATTGTATTTTGTTGATATAAGGATAGAAAGAGGTCACTTAGCTCTTTCAACTTTTAATGCCTTGATCATAAGTTCGTTTAATTTTTACACAGCTCTTGCTTTTATTTGTAGGCATTTGGAGGAGACTTAAAGATCCAAGATTGAGCATTGGAGGAGCCACAAGTTCATTGAGAGGAAGGAATGCAACTCTAGAGGTGCCTTTGCATGCCCAGGTCACAACATAACCAAATAAGGTCGTGACTTGGGTTATATTTCTAGAAGCTATGCATTTTGGAGCTGAACCCAGACTGAAGCACTGACTCCTCATGTAATATCCACCCTTTTTCTGTAAATTGGAATAGAGGTCAAACCGATAGCTATAAGATAAGATAAGGCTCAGAAATAAAAGTATAGAAAGAGAAGATGTCAATGGACCAAAGAGACCCTGGGCAATTTAGTCATAAGGCTTTGTAATTTCTAAGAATGTAAGCCAAGGATGTAAATGTCATTAAGTATGAAGACCAAGGGCAATATGGTCATTAGATAAAAAGGGCCAAACCAGTAGTCGGAAGTCAAGTTAAAACCCACATATAGAAAGAGCGGAAAAAGTTGATGCCGAAGGGCTGAATAACCCAAAGTCAGACCTGGCTCAGCGGAAGAAATTTTATGAGAACTCCGTTGTTAAGCGTGCTCGCCCTGGAGCAATCTCAGGATGAGTGACCTACTGGGAAGTAGCAAAGGTCATTACACAAAAAGATCAAGGGCGACAGAGTCAAGGGAAAAATGGGAATTACGAAAAGTTAGACAGTGTAAGGGCATTTGGTCATTAAGAGAAAGCATCAGGGCCTTTTGGTCAGTTGACAAAGTCAAATAGTTGACCAAAAAAAGATAGAGCGGAACTCACTAATTGACAGATTCAACGGATTGTTGAAAATCGGCCTAGAATTTTATTTATAGAATTTTGAAGATTTAATGGTTGAAAATAATTATTTGAGGTACCAAGAGACCTTAATCAGTTGAGTTCAGGGCATAAAAAAATTCAGTAAATTTTATAGTATTTAATAAAATTATTGCCCGATGTACAATTAAGGTGATTTTCCCGAAAATCGGGAAAAAGATCCGAAAATCCCCGAAATGCAATTTATTCCAAAAATTAATTTTAGACAATCTAGAGGGCATTTTGGGAAAAGAAAAAGGGCTAGATTATCAGTGAAAAATATAGAAATTTTTAAGGCCCTAAAAGTATTTTGCCCTCCGATTACTCATTTTCAGGGATTTTGGACAGGATAAAATAATCCTGTAAAATTTGAGGAAATCAAGAGGTATTTTGGGGATAATAAATTTGTCATATTCAAGAGGAAAATATGGAGATTAAATGAGGAAGAAAACATCTCCAGAAAAGTAAAAAAAGATTTACCGGAATAAAGTTACGTTTACCTGTAGAAAGTGTAATCGGTAAAAGTAACCAAATGTGATCCAGTTTGGTTAACCCAACCAGATTTTTACACCCATGTGCAGCCCATTACGACACCTTTTTAGTAACCAATATGAAGAGAGCACATGAGCATGATGATGGATGAATCTTGGCCCTTGGATTTAACTTAGGAATGAAGACAAAATCACAACCATCCATGAAATTTCAAGGGAATTAATAAAAGAGGCCATTTTCACTTTCTCTTCCACCATTTGGCTGATTCTCTTCTCCCTACCAAGCTGCAAATTCCGTCATCCACAAGCACAAGAAGAAGAAAGAAAAGCTTGAAGCACACAAGGTAAGCTTCTAATCAACCAAACCAACCTATTTTCCTAAGCTTTGTGACTTCCTCTACCTTTCTAGTGGTTTAGATTTTTGGTTTTGACTCTCTTTTGGTGGCTAGAAAGTTAGGTTTCATGAGAGGAAAGATGAGAAAGAGAGGGATTTAGAGGAAATAAATGGTTGTAAAACATTCATTGCATGATAAGGAGAAGATTGATGTATATATTGCTTGGGTTTGATGTTTGTATGAATTTTTGGAATCTCAAACCCTAAGGGGAGATGCTGTCCAATTTTATATTTAATGAGGAAGAGTTGTTATTGACCTAAATAATCCATGACAAGTGTTTTGGGGATCAAAAATATGTTGTTACACATGATGAAAGTTTGAAAAATCACTTTCTCATTACATGGACAGATTTTCGTCCAGATCTGTATGGGGTAGGAGGAGTGTGATTTTGATTATCTTGATACTTCCATTGAGTTTAAAAGGCAAAATTGTGTAGGGTATAAGTGAGAAAAAGTTTTGGGAAGCATTTAAAATCATAAGAACAAGTTTCAAAGTCTCATGGGTGCTTAAAAGAGCATTAAAGGTCATATAGCATTTTTGCAAATTTTCTTGCTTTGTGATGTACTGGAAATTTATGATTATACTCTTGGATGATGTTTAGGAGATTGAGAAGCCAACCTATTGGGAAAGACCATCAAGAGAGGTTTAAATCCTAAGGAAAAGCTAAAGATATAAGGTAGCAAGACCATCTAATTCTAATAATCTATGTTATCATGAAAATTCCTTTGATTGATGCATGACTTGCTTTGAAATTTATGGTGATGAAAGTGTGGATGTGTGCATGTTCATGCTATGGCCATATGCATTTATGTGTTTCATGTTACACTTTTATTAATCCACATTCATTTAGAAAGTTGTCATGCATTTTTATGAAAGTATGTTAGATTGTTTTGCTACTGGGATTTCCAAAAATCTTGAGGAGCCAACATTTCTTTGATCGCCTCCCTCTGCCGATATCCACATGAACAGTTCCCAACAATCGTAGCATGCTAGCACCTCTCACATCTCACTCTCTCAAGGGTTTCTGTAGCTCACAATTAGATTCGAATGGAATGAATCTCTTACTCATAAGTCCTAATATTTATAAAATTCATAGAGAGCTTCTAGAATCTATGATTAATCTTTAATTAACATTTAAAATTTGAATTCAGATTTGAAAAGGTATTCAAGAGTAATCTTTATTAATCTTCAAATTTGAATTTCAAGAAGATATTCAAGATCAATCTATATTAATCTTGAAATTCGAAATTCATAATTCAAAAGATATTCAAAATTAATCTTTATTAATCTTGAAATTC
>JANTPZ010143471.1:4947-17802 GCA_025593235.1 Vachellia pachyceras | reverse complement strand
AGTTTAACAACCTTGATCTTATATGCTACCCTTATTTATAGGAACAAGTCCTAATAGATATAAAGCTTAATAAATATCCTAATCTTATTAAATATTCTGTAGATATCCTAATTTTCTCAAATACTACTTATATAATTAACAGTTAATAATTAAATTCTATCTAAATCCTACTAATATAATTTAAATCCTATTTTCACCTTTTTCCCATTCATATCTATAATCATAATTACATAACAAAAACCCGGTATCTCAACTTTCCATATGAAAATCAGCAACACATAACTTTTTGCAACTGAATATAAAGGAATACATAAAGTTGAAAGTTGAAACCAAAAGCTGAGCCATGGAAAAAATATACCAAAGTGCTATTCTCACTATGGATGACTAAAAATGTCATCGTCACCACAAACTTATGCTGCATGTTGCAGTAATAGCATAGCATTGATAAAGGTATAACACAAAATAGATGAGCATGTTAAATATTCCCATGAAGGCCCCAAGAACATAAATTAAGGAAGATATCGAGGCAAAACAATGCGAACAGATAAAGCAATTCGAACAGATACCTCTGAAGAAGAAAGTTGCAGAGAACTCGAGAAGCTGATGGCGGTGATGCACGAACCTTCCTCAAGCAATGACGGCTTGACGCGACGGACTGGACGACGAGGACGAGCTTCAACACGGCGCAATGGCGACGAACGGGCTTCAACAAAGAATGACGGACTGGATGATAAGGACGACGGACTGGATGGCGACGGACTGGACAGCGACGACGAGGACGGTTTGGGGGGATGTGGGGGCTTGCGGCGTGGGGAGAGGTAGGGTTTGGGGGACTGGTGTGAATAAAGAAAGAAGGGTTAATTTAGGAGGACCGAGTGACCTACGTGGGGACAAGGTAAAAATGGGGGGAAGGTTATATAGGGCGCCCTATCTTCGGAAAGGGCGCCATAGGGCACCCTATCTGATGGAAGGGGCCATAAGACGCCCTATTTGATGGTAGGTCACCATAGAGCACCCTTTTGGTGCCCTGTCGTGAGATAGGGAGCCTAATCTTTGTTATAATTACAAAAATACCACCGCCTTCATCTTTTACTCCCTTTTTTTAAAAAATGACACAAATTTCTGTAGTAAAAACTATCTTATGTAGTAGTTTATTGGATTTGAGATGGTAGGGACCACCCCTAATTTAGTAATAAACTTTATGATCCAAATGGCTTCTTTAGCTGCATCCATTGCCACTATATACTCAGTTTCTATTGTAAAATCAACTACAGTACTCTGCTTAAAGCTCTTACAGCTTACCGCACCACCGTTAAATAGGAACATGTGTCCTGACTGCGATCTAAGATCATCTTGGTCAGTTTGGAAACTCGTGTATGTGTAACCAGTTACACAGAGTTCATCATCTAAACCACCGTATACTAAGAATAAGTCCTTAATCATTCTCAAGTATTTAAGGATATTCTTGACAGTAGTACAATGACCCACCTATAAGTACTTGGCACCCAAGTCTTATTGGGACATTTTGGGTTAAAACTTGGCACCTTTACAACATAAGTTCCTTTGGGCACCCAC
Source organism: Vachellia pachyceras (assembly GCA_025593235.1). NCBI lineage: Eukaryota > Viridiplantae > Streptophyta > Magnoliopsida > Fabales > Fabaceae > Vachellia > Vachellia pachyceras. The sequence goes on along the minus strand of JANTPZ010143471.1, from coordinate 16,227 downwards.
CTATAAGTACCTAGGGCTTTCTTCTTCCAAAAGTAACATGATTAGTCCTATGCCCTTTTCTATTACAATAAGTACAAAAAACAAATGGCTCAGATACATGCACAGATTTTTGGAAAAAATTCAAAAAGCTCTTATTGCCATTCATTTTCTTTCCCTTTTGAAAGTCATTTTTAGGATCGTATCCTATACCACTGCGATCATTAGTTACTCTTTGGCTTTTCAAAATGATTTGTAACATCTCACTGCCATTTGTAAATCTTTCAAGAATTTTAGTTAACTTTTCATTCTCGGATTTCAAAACATCACAGTTTAAACACACGTGGACAGTGACAGATTTATCGACAGGTTTCTCAATTGGTTTTTCAAATTCTTTGACTTTCATTCTAAGAAAAGATAACTCTTTTGCAAATTTTAATAATTCATCATGCATTTCATCATATTCTGCACACAGTTCATCATAGATGGGTTCAGTGAAAATTACCTCCTCTGTCTCTGAATCTTCTTGTGCTACCAGACAGATATTTGCTTCTTCTTCTGCTTTACTTTCTTCATCAGATAAACTAGCTCCCCATATGCCCAACATGTACGCCTTCTTCTTTTTAAAGGATTTGAACTTCTTTTTCTCCTTCTCCTTTTATTTGTTCTGGTTGGCAAGTTATGGACAATCAGCTCGAACATGACCAGGCTTGTTGCACTCATAGCAAACGATCTTGCTTAATCCTCCTTTGTATGACCTTCTAGAGTGTTGGTCCTTTCGATACATTCTTCTGAACTTACGACCTACCATTCAGCCAGTTACGTCCTTTAAATAAGAAACTTGGCTCTGATACCAAACGTTAGTGTATGATTTGACCAAGAGGGGGTGAATTGGTCACTTTTTAAAATTAAAAACTTAATCGCAGAAATGAAACAAAGTCACCAGTGAAAGCATAGAGAAGAAAGACACAACAGATTTATACTGGTTCGGTCCTCATAACCTACGTCCAGTCCTCAGAGCTCCTTTGAGATTTGCAATCCACTAAAAATAACAATCTAGGCACACTAGGCCTGTACAATGGAGAATCACACTCCTCCTTACAACATGCTCTAAAACAGAGACTCTCACACTCTATTTTATAGTTCAATCACAACCCAATAAATTCAAGGTCCCAACCTTGAATATCTCACGGTAATACAATAAGGATTGACTGAATAAACTCTCTTGGAATAGTAGATGATCAAATACTGAAGCTCATAAGAATTTATGAATAAAATGATAGAAGGTAGTTACAGAGAATAATAGAGCATTAATGTTCGTTTGTCATCATCTCTTTTATCTTCAAAGCTTCATCATGTCTAACCAAGACTATTTTCAATAGCCGTTACTCAAAGCTTGAATAGCTATTAGAGAGAAGCTCGTATCCGTTAATCAGAGCAGCTTCGTTTGTTGAATGATGTTCAACTGTCGATGGCGGAAGTTATTAATGCTCGGCTTCATTCCTCAGACGACCTGAACTGTTTAATGAAAGAGATAAAGTGCATTTATGAGGACATGTAACATTCAAAATGTCTAAGCACGAAATAGGAAAGCTTTGATAAACGATAGGATAGCTGTGTCAGAATTTGGGTCAGAAGAAAATGAACTCAAGTTCTCAAGATCACATAACTCGAGTTTTAAAACATTGAGTTTGAAAGCCATATAGTGAAACTTTTAGTTTATATAAACAAAACTTGAGTTTTGATAAACTTCCATTTGAGACTCAAGTTTGCAATGAAAGTTCTGAAAAACAGTTTAAAAAACTCTTGTTTAAAACTTGAAGTTTGGATATCAAGTTTTTTTAATTCAGTTGTAAAACTTCAAGTTGAAAAAGCGAGAACTCGAGTTTTAAAATGTGTGAAAACTGTTTAGTTGAAAAGATCCTTGAGACTCGAGTTCAGAATCATAGGAACTCAAGTTCTAAAAACTTCCAGTGAGGACTCAAGTTTGAGCATCTAGTTTTTGGACTAATGGAATTTTCCAAGGCATGGAACTCGAGTTTGGAAAACGTCAGGACTCGAGTTCTATAAACCGGTTTTCAATTTAAGTTCTATGAAATAGTTGTGGAACTCGAGTTTTGAAATCCTAAAACTCGCATTCTATGAAACTTGAATCTAAAACCTCCAGTTTTTGTTGCCAATTTTGTGAAACTCGAGTTTTGATAAAATGGAACTCGATTTCTATAACATGATGAGAAAACTTGAAGCAAAAACCTCAAGTTTTGACTTCCAGTTTTTGAGCTGCAAGTTCTGGGAATTTTGGAGTCAAGTTTTCAAAACTTGACATATTTAGCATAGTTTCAAAAATCATTAAACCAGACTCCAAATCCTGCAACATTTTATGGTTTTTGTTATCTCCAAAAAAGGTATCAACAGGTGTTACTTCTCTAGACGTGCCTCCCTCTCTTGGTACACCTTGGATATATAATGCATTCCCCTTGTGCCTTCCGTTACTCTTCTATTATTTTTCTTTTTTTTCAAATCTTTTTATCTATCTTGATATCTAGATTTTCCAAGATTCAGTCTCCATAATTTCCTGAAAAGAATAACAAAATAATAAAATAAAAGGAAACAAAATAAAATAAAATAAAAATAAAAATTACTAAAAGCTTTAAATTATTAATATCATCTATGATATGATTAATCCCTAAGGTAATGCAAGATTTGCTAATTTAAACTCAGAATTTTTTAAAATTATATTGATAACTCTTCAAATATATCGAAAATATATCTCAAATATAATAAAAATTAGAGAGTTATCATTGTGTTTATGATATGTCATGGCTATGTGCAAAGTGTTTTCATAATGCATTATGTTATATTCATGCATAGTTAGATAGAAAAGAAATTATGATCATGCATGTTAATGTATGTGGTAGTAATCTTGGCTATTGAGATTCCAATAATCTCATTCTTCCCCAATTACCTAACATACCTAGGGCTAAAGTCAAGAAAGGATAAAGGCAAGGTGGAAGAAGTATGAGGAAGATCTCTAAAGTTCATGAAAGCAAGGAATGATCATACGTGTTATAATTCACGTTGAGTTTGTGGAATGCTTGTATTAAGTTCTTATGTTATGAATATGTTAAGTGTGAGGTAGAGCTAGACTAAATGAAAATATGCAAGAAATGGATCCAAGAAAATAAGTTATTGAAAAGGCGTCCAAAGCCCTTAACAAGATACAAACTTGAGGTAACAGTGAAGAATAGGGAATGAAGTCTAAATGATATGAAATTTTCCAGTTAAATAATACATATTCCAAGCTTTGAAATGAGCTAAATTTTACTAAACTTGGGATGTGTAGATAAAAAGTTATGATTTTCCAAAGTTGAGAGAAAAAGCTGGAAAATGGAAAAATAACAAAATGAACAGTTTTATTCACGCAATAAACTATATTAATTGGTCAAGAAATTGGCTAAAAAGATATTTTCTCCTGTAAAGGACTTAATAAGCTTCATTTAGAGACTTGAACCACTTGATTTCTCTTTTTCTAGAATTAGTTATGAATTTTCAAAGTTGCCCCTAAAATCGATAATTACCAAGTGAACAGTAACCGTGAATAGTACTTTTGCAGAGTTTTCAAATTCACTTATTTGTCCAATTTAAGCATTTCAAAGACACATAAGTGGTTTATTTTTTGTCTCTAATGAGTTTAAAGAGGAGTAAGTAAGGCGCGTTACGACTACCCTTTCCTTTAACTTTGCCTTTCTTTTCTTTTTAACACATGAGTGCTAACTAATGCACCTTCAGCCATCTTGCAGATATGCAAGGCTTTAGTGGTCTCATACCTCTTTCGCCTTACCTGTTGCTGGAACATTTCCTTGAGATAAACAATCATCTCATAAGCCTTCATATGTTCATGATCTCTTTGGATCTCTGGAACCATGGTGGCAAGCATGAGGCATCTTACATCCATAGAGTCATCCTTATGCTTCGAGTAAGCATCTCTCTGAGCTATAGGAGCATTGGCTACAGGCTCATTAGGAATGGGTTGATCGAGGATATAAACCTTTCTTTTGTGCTTGAGAACATTTCTCAAGTTCCTGAACAAGTCAAGAAAGTTTGTCCCATTACGCTTGTCCTTCTCAAGTACCGATTGCAATGATAGCATAGCATATTACTAGTCAACATGATTCTACAAAATCAAAAATACGCAAAGAATATCATTAATCTTCAACTAGGGTAATAATCCTCAATATAATTAGTGGGCTAAGACCCATATTTCACTTAAATTTAACTCCGCTTTTGCAAGACATTAAATCTAAGTCATTTAGGTAGGTAACCTGTTACCAATTACATCATATGTAACTATTAGGTTTTATGGGATTTGATTATCACATGATTCAGCATATTTAATCCCATATAATGCCTTGAGATCCAAAACAATTTTGATAATCTCAATTAAGTCAAGACAATAATGAATTGTATGAGTGGCACCATTACTCACAATTACCTTACCAAGATAACTCAAATGCATCCACTTTGGTGGAACCTACAACTGAGCGATCGAGGTTTTAACAATTATTCATTAATTGATGGCATTACGGCTTAAGATTCATTTAGAGCATTCAATGAATTAATCTTATTAATATCATGTAGGTTGTTATTGTATCTCATACAATAGCTTATTTACTGATTGTAAACTAGCATGCAATGATCTAATCAAAAGCATATAATAAACATGAGACAACATTGCTTGCCTAACCGAAAATCCTTCCAAGCCAATGAGAGAAATTCTACGAAAAATAAAAGATTAAATTGAGAAAAATATTGTTTGAACATACGAGGGAAGTGAGATGAGAAAAGAATGTACATCAAGAATCTTTAGATGAAGGCACGACACGTAGGCCGTATTTGAATTTTAAACCCTTTATAAAACTAAAGCCATGTTGTTCACCATGCCCAATCATATTTGCAAAGAACATGCTGAAAAGCAACTCATACAATATGAAAAGTAACAACATGAAATATGATATCTCATACCATGTGGAAAGTAACAATATGAGAGATATAACTCATATACTATGAGAGATGATTTCCCATACAATAAAAGGAGTAAATGAAGTTAATATGATGTTCCATAGATTATGAAAAGTAACAATATAAGATATTATAACTCATACACTATGAGAGATAATTTCCCATATAATAAAGGAGTAATATGAAGGATGATAACTCATATATCAAGAACTCATCTTGATAGTTCATACAATATGACAAACATATTTATAATGCATCAAATCTCATCAAGATTTCACTTATCATGCTTCAAGAATGCATATAACATATCAAGAACACATATCTTATATGTTTGATTTCAATAATGCATATATGAATTCAAGAACTCTTCAAGAAAGCATACATCACGCATACATCATGAATTCAAGAACTCTATATAACAAACATCATAAGCTCAATCTAAATGCACAATTGACATCGCTCTGATACCACTGTTGGGATTAGAATGTACACATGCAGTGAAAGAAACAAATTTCAAAAGTTTTTATCATCCCTCTTTTGGATTTATCAAAGGTGTTTAGACAGAGTAGTTAGGATAGTACGTTGATTTGTAGTTCTTGAATTCGTACCAAGAAATAATCTTTTTGTGGGTCTTGGAAATCCAATCTCTAGCAGCCATGATCACCTGCCTTTACTGGTATCTACATGAAAAGTTCCCAACAATAGCAGCGTGCTAGCGCCTTTTACATTTCACTCTCTCTTTAGGGTTTCTATGGCTCACAACCAAATTCGAATTGCATACCTCTATTGCTCATGTGTTCTCATATTTATAGAACTTATGGAGTGTATCATAATTCAAGATTAATCTTTTATTAATCTTGAAAATCTGAATCTTAAAAGATATTCAAGATTAATCTTTATTAACCTTGAAATTTGAATTCCAAAAGATATTCAAGATTAATCTTTATTAATCTTGAATATCTTTTAAAGATGTTTTAGTAAATCAAATTTGTTTGGGATTGGGTAATGAATCCATTGAAGAGCTTCGTTAAGGGGTTTATAATTTATAACAAGTCTTATAGTACCTCTTTCAATTTCTGCATTTTTATTAACCTAAAAAGCAGCACATGACCAAGGACTCCTACTTTTCTTATAAGTGTTTTATCTAAAAGATCTTGAATCTCCTTTTTACAAGTTTGAAGAAGTTCTTAACCCATCTGGATAGGTCTAGCTTCAGATGGAATATTTTTCTTTGAAAAGTTTGCCTCATATGGTAAATCCACTATATGTTGTTTTCTATCCCAAAAGGCATTTGGTAAATCAGAACAAATTCTTTTATGAATTGTTTCTAAACATTCTTGAATTTTGTTTTGAAATTTTGTTTGAGATATAATTTCTTCAATTTTTTGAAAAGAAATTTCTTCTTTGAGAAAATTTATTTGATTTTGTTTAAATGAGTATTTAATTCTTTTATCTTCATGGTCCGAGCCCATGGGAAAAGAATCTTTTTCCAAAATGTTCTTTAGAAATTCCTTCTGCTCCTGTTTGATAGGGAAATAGAAGAGCTGCAAATTGTGCTCCAAGAATAATTTGCTCAGACATTTCTTTTACTAAGATGAAAGGTGTTTTAATTTTTAAAGATTCATTTTGAATAACAACATCTGAAATTTTGTATTCAACATTTAACATGTCTTTGGTTATGCCTCTTAAAATTTTAGTTGTTTTTTTAAAATACTTTGTAGGGACGAGTCCTTCCAAAAAGCAGTTGGACTCTGCTCCTGTGTCAAATAATATTGTTGTTTCCAAAACAAAACTATTATTAACAACAAGTTTTGCTATTATATGAAACTTTTGGTATGTCAGTTATGAGATTATGTTTAGAAAAGATTTTTCAAAATCTTTAGCATGTTTGCCTAAATTTGTATGCATTTGTTTTTCTTTATTCTCATTTATTTTAGAAGGTTGATTTTCAGAAATTTGAGAAATCAATGTTTGTTGGGTATCTTGTCGTAATTTAATTAATTTTACCTCAGTTTTTAGATTATTAATCTCAAACTAGAGGTCTTAGATGGTTGCAGGTTTAAAGGTCTGCTTAAACTTGTTAAGAGTTTGGATTAAATCATATTTAAAAGGAAGTTTGTGTTTTAATTTAGAGTCAGAGTTTGAAGCAGATGATGAAGTTAAAATATCTTTATATTTTGAAAGATATTTTCCCTTTATGTCATCAGGGAGTTGATCAATAGTTTCCAGTAAAAGAGTTTGCTCACTACTGATCATCTTTATGATTGGGGAGGAACTAGATTAATCAGAAAGATCATCAAGTTGAATTTGGTTTATTTTTTGCGGAAGAACTAGACTCATTTTCTGATTCCAAATTAGATTCAAAATTTAAATCAGACTCAAGCATGAGTCCATTGATTTGTTGAAATATGGGCTCGTCTAAATGAAGCGCCCTAATTTTTTTTAAGAAAGGTTGCAATATCTAGAAATGTGCAGTGACAAGGTTTTCCGTGTAACTTTTGACTGTTTTGGGAGGTGAGTGGGTGGTTTGGATTTAGGTTCATTTTTTAATTTCCTTGGGGGAGCTTTGGGTTTGAATTTTTTAAACTTTTGTGTGGATTCTCAGATCTTTTTGAGAAATGTTTATGATGCTTCTTTGGTGAAGGATTAGTTTTCTTATAGCTAGGAAAGCCAAATTATTCACAGAATGTGCCCAGTTCCTTCTTGGTTGCAATCCTTTCCTTCACCAACTGGTGTTAAATCTTGTCATTCTAACAAATTTTAAGTGCAATTTTCTGAATGTAAGAGATGAGTTGTCCATAAGTCAAGTGTTCATAAGGAATGTTGCCATCATTTAGATTTCTCAATTTTTCTTTCACCTTTTCACCAAACACAGTTGGTAAAACGGCTAAGAATTTTTCTTTCCAATCTGGTTGATGGGAATCATCACTAGTGAAAACCCTAGTTAAAAACGTATCTCTATACCATCTGAAATCCGATATTGTCCTGCAAGTAAGATTTAAAAGTAATTTTGCAGACCTATCTTTTCATAAGGAAAGATCGCCCACAAAATGTTTGACAATTGTAAATAACAAACTATTAACAGAATTAGGAATAGGTTCACCATTATGGGTAGTAGGTGCTCCATCTGCTTCTGTTTTAATGGCGGAAAAATAGTTTATTTAGAAGAAATACAATAATCCCATCATCCTTTCAACTGTCTAAAAAAATCCAAATATTAAAAGGTTGATTATTTCTTCATTAGTATATAATTAAACTGTGTTTGATAGGCAATACAAACAATTCCCATTTCTTACAAAAGATCTAAAATTTGTTTTTCAGTAAGATCATCTATGTTCCATTCATAAATATGATTTGCGTTAAAGGATTTAATCTTTTTAGGTGTTTCTTCCACAAGAACATTAGGGGGTGTTGCTCATGGATAGTAAAGTTTAGAAGGTTTTCATCAAGAAAATTCATTAATTTGAATCTCAGATTTTGGAGAATTGGTATCAAGATTAGTATCAGAATCTGATTCACTTTTTTGAGAAAGAACTTGTATTCTAGTAGTACTAGAAGATTGGGGTGTTTCAGGAATAGTTGAATGAAGTAAAATTAATCTTTGTTCTATCTATTTAATTAGATCAGCTTTAGTCTTTTGTTTGGATTTATGTTCTTATTTGGGGATTGATTTCAAAAGGTTTGAACAAAGGTGTTTGAATATTAGAACTCTGTTCTAAATTCACTGGGGTTAGTTGTGAAGTTGAAGGTTTTTGGTTAATATGATCTCCAATGATCTGGAGATACTGGTTGGTATAATTGTGTTGTTCAATAATATTTTTAATGTCTCTAGAATCAACAGCTTGTTCTCTATTTTTAAATTTGAATGGTGAGCGATAATAGGATGTCCTTTATCATCAATTAGTTTTAGAATTTGTACTGAAGTTGAAGGTGGGAAAACTGAAGAAATTGTCTCTTTGGAAGGAGTATTCCAATCCCTTTTAGTAACATTGATATTTGTAAAAAAGGATAATTTAAATTATGTTTGTAAGCATATGTTTGAAACCAATCAAAAAAAGGAATGTTTATTTCATAGAATTCCAAAAAGTCATAGAATTTAGTTTGAACTTGGTTTCTTAAATCACACCTTTGAAATTTTCATTGAACCATTTTCTTCGTAAAGCATTTTCTAAAGAATAAAATTCTTTTTGAAGACTTGGTTTGTCAATTTCAAAATGATTTTTGATAACAAAAATAATTCTAGGTTCAACGTTAATATCAGATTGGGTTGAAGAACCTATTGTCATGTCATCATCATCCCTTCCCTCAATTATCTATGCTTCTCCTGATGAAACACTTGTAGCTAATTCTTTTCCAACTACAGTTTCAATACAAGGAGTACATAACACCCCAAATATACCTCAAACTTCATATCGATTTCAAGATTAATCTTGAAATTTGAATTTCAAAAAGGATATTCAAGATTAATCTTTATTAATCTTGAAATTCAAAATTTAAAAGATATTCAAGATTAATCTTCATTAATCTTGAAATTCGAAATCTAAAATTCAAAACATGAAATTCGAATTTTGTAATTTTAATTTGGATTAATCTGATTTGATCAAATCATATCCATATAATTAATCCAAATAATGAACAACGAATTAAATTTATCTTTATAAATTAAATCTGAATATCGATGTTAGTTATTTAATTTATCAAATAAATTAAATATTGAAACTAACATATAATATTGTTGTTGTAATATCCACCATTTTCTGTAAATAAGAACAGAAGCCAAATTGATAGATATGAGATAAGACAAGGCCCAGAAATGAAAGTACAAAAAGAGAAGATGTTAATGGATCAAAGAGACCCTGGTCAATTTAGTCCCAAGGCTTTGAAATTACTAAGAATGTAAGCCAAACATAAACGTCATTAAGTAAAAAGACCAAGGGCAATATGGTTATTAGAAAAAAAGGGCCAAACCAGTAATAAGAAGTCAAGTCAGAGCCCACAGATAGAAAGAGCAGCAAAAGTTGATGCTGTTAGGCCGGAGTCGCAGAATCAGAATTGGTCTGGTGCATGGAAGTCGGTAGGAACTTCAAAGTTAAGCGTGCTCACCCTGAAGCAATCCCAGGATGGGTGACCTTCTGGGAAGGGACCCATATGTCATTTAATAAAAGACCAATGACATAAAGGTCTTTTAGTATTAAAAGTAAGGGCAAAACTGGAATTTTGGAAAATTAGATAAAATAAGGGCAAAATGGTAAATATGAGAAAATATAAGGGCATTTTGGTCATTTGACAAAGTCAAAGTCAACAGTTGACCAAAATATCAGAAAAATTCATAGAGGCCCAAAAGATAGAGTAGAACTCACTGATCGACAGAGATTCGACGGATTTCTAAAAACCGGCCTAGAATTTTATTTATATAATTTTGAAGATTTAATGGCTGAAAATAATTATTTGATGTATCAAGAGACCTTAATCAGTTGAGTTCAGGGCATAGAAAAATCCAGTGAATGATATAGTAATTAATAAAATTATTACAAGGTATACGATGAAGGCGATTTTCCAAAAAATTGGGAAAAATACCCAAAAAATACCCAAAAATCCCCGAAAAATAATTGTCAAAAATTAATTTTTGGACAATCTAGAGGGCATTTTGGTAAAAGGAGAAGGGCTAGAGAATCAGTGAAAAATATAGTATTTTTCAAGGCCCTAAAAGAAATTTGCTATCCGATTGCTTCGTTTCAGGGATTTTGGACAGGATAAAATAATCCTGTAAAATTTGAGGTAATCAAGGGGTATTTTGGGAATTATAATTTTTTTATATTCAATATGAAAATATGGAGATTAAATGAAAAAGAAAACATCTCCAGAAAAGTAGAAAAAAGATTTGCCGGAATAAAGTTAAGTTTACCGATAAAAACACGTAATCGGTAAAAGTAACCGAATGGGATCCAGTTTGGTTGAAGTAACCAAATGGCTAGCAGATTTTTACAGCCATGATTACACCTTTATGAGAGCCAATAAGAGCATGAAAAGTGGCCCCTAGGTGGAAGCATCTCAACCTTTAAATTTCATTAAAGTTACAAGATCAAATCTCAACCCTTGATTCCATTAAATGGGGAATTATTAAAACAGCAATTTTCCTCTCCATCTTCAGCCATTTTTCACGACAGCTCCAGCAGCCAAAGAGAAGAGGAAGTGACGCCATTTCAAGGAGCAAAGAGGAGAGAAAAGCTTGAGAGAAATCAAAGGTAAGCAAGCAATACACCTCAAGCTATATACCAATCTCTT